>JXXA01006996.1:0-28303 GCA_000956255.1 Anopheles punctulatus
ACACACACACACACCTACAGAAGACCACTTCACTTTCATGATCGTAAAGATTTTAAACTCGCAAAATCGCATGCCTCTTGCCTCACTCAACCTTCCTAGAGCGCCACAGTACGCTCGTAATACAATTGACGCAAAGTCATGTGAACCAAGGACGCTTGATGCCTGTCCGTGTGTCGGTGTATATCTCACGCTACAAGTCAACATCCTCTTCCTACGCGTTTCCTCCCGCACATCGTGTGCGCACCGGATGCGAAGGAATACATTTCGACAGCACCAGCACAGGAAAGATGATGAGAGCTGATGGTTTATGCAAAGGTTTCCCGCGTTTCCCGTGTGCCGACACGCACACAAACACACCGGGTGAGCATAAAAATTTGGAGCAAACCCGCTGAAAGGTTTGCCTCCATCGTACGCTTCGAACCGGAACCGGAAGCCAGCAACCCGTTCCAAGCAGATGGGAGAAGCAAAATCCCTCCTCGAAGGATTTCGTAGCTGCGAAGGAATTCAACCTTTGGGGGAAGAATTCGCGTTGTACTTTTCCTTTTTTTGCCCCCCTTTTTTGTCATGCTCCGTAGGATGAACGCTCACAAACACACACACACACGTGCATGTGTCTTCCATTTTTTCCGGTTTTTATTACATTAAAAAAAATCGAAGTTACTACTTTCACCAATACCTGTTTGCTGTTATTTTTATTAAAAGTGTATTTTACTACACCGCACACCCCGTATCCAGCGTTCATTTACGTTTTTCCTCTAACAGGAAACCGTTTTCCCTTTTTGCCGATGTGCCACTGTCACAGTTTCATCTATTCCATTAACCTTGGAGCAAATTGCGCAAACCCCTTTAAACAAAGGAACCCCGGGGCCTTCAAATTTATACCGGGGTCTTAGGTGCGCCGAAGGGTTCCGCTATCAAATTTGTCTACCGGGGAATCTTACGTGCGCCGGTGTCGGAAGACGAGCAAATCCCCGGTGGTACAAATTTATTCCGTAAAGCTTCACGAGCCGTTGAGATTTAGGTGGAAGAGTTTTGAGCGTTTGCAAGCGCCTTAAATATGATGCAGATTACTGGTGTACTTTACCAGATGAATTTAAGGCAATTTGCTTGAATATTTTTTTCGAATTTTTTTCTCTTTGCAAATATCTATAAACCTTAGTTTACACTCATTTCTTATTACACTCATCATAGCGATGTGTCCACATCCATCTGTCGAATGGATTTTCCACCCCAATTATGCTAATCTGTCGCTCCGTCATAATTTCACCAGTGCATTAAGGTAAGGTGAATCCTTAACGGAGCATACATCCTCCTCCCTTTCACACTCTGAGCCGACGGTGAGGCGTCGTATAATTTCCGTTTCGCGAATGGCAATCACAGCCCGTCGGTTGTGCGACACCGTGAACGGTCCAATGCCTCGTAAGGTCATTACGGTCGGTGTGGCGGACGAGCGTAGAAAAGCTGCTTTCCCATCGCGACGCGCGCCAGCCGCCAGACAGACAGCTATTACGTCAGGCAGAACATGTCCGGTTCGTGGCTGGAACGAGACCACGGGAAAGGGGGTCGCTTTTCGCGATTGCAAATACATACCCTACTTGTGTCAATCTTCGTTCCGGGAGTGAAGGTACGGTAGGACGAACGCGAAGAGCGATGTTGTGGTGTGTTCCGTATCCAACGTTTGGGAAGACAATATTTACTGTATTTCTTCATGCCTTCTACCCCCTGCATCGGTAGGTACAACCTCGAGATGTGACGAGGTCCTTAACGAAGATCCATTCAGGAAGCCTCCCGGCTTCTTACGGACAGTGAGTGAAGTAATACCGCGAGGGTTTGAGTGGGCCACTTTCCTTTGGTACGATTCAGTAAATCATAATATATCCCTCTAATCATGACAAGACAATTGAAAAGCGGTTACCGTGCCAGGATCGAAACCATTACGCCGGGATCGATCGATGACGCTGGTTGCCGCTGCGCCCTGCGTGTGGGCGGCGGGCTGGCGCGCGTATTTTTAGACTTCAAACAACCGTGACGAGGCTCCCAGGTGGAACCGCCCGTACCGAGTTTCACGTGTGGAAACAAGACGGAATAGCATAAAATGTCCTAGTCGTGTGGGGTGAATTGGTCCCCGGTTTCGCTCTCACTTTCTCCGGGCGTCCCCGTCTGTTCCATTATTTCCGTTCGGAGCTTCCAGTGGGTAAGAGGGAAAACGTTCAACTTCTATTATTTATGAGACGTCGGCCGTAACTCATAACTTCAGCAAACGGAGAGGCACCGAAAAGCCACACTCACTCACAGCTATCGCGGGGCATTTTATTATTTTTTTTTTGCGCCGAAAACGAAAACAGCCCCGTCAGGCTGGGCCACATGTTTCGCCTCCGGTCGATCGTCCACCCGAGACATTTCGGCTCCCTGTTTGGACAGTAAATTGACTCAACCAGACCGGGATGAACCGTCGGGGGAAATCTTTCGACTGCGGCTACTTTCCACCGCCGCTTACTTTTTGCTCTATTTGCTCGCCTCGTGGAAGTTGGTGATCGAATCGATGCTCCAACTCCAACAACTCCCACGGAGTCGGTTGTGTATCAATAATTTATGCCTTTTCAACACTGCAGGCACAGGGCAGGCGCGGTGCTACATTTTATCTAATATCATCCACTGTTTGATTTACGAGTCGACAAGACTGTTGTTCGAAGCGTTCGATGAAACTAGCGCACGGTTAGTGTGGCACAAAATGGTTGAGCTGATAAGTAGGTAACCAAAATTATGTAATGGAAATTGTCATTTATGAAGATGATTCTTCTGTGCATGTAAGCCTTCCTGTTGTTCTTCTTTGTATGCAAACTACACACAGAAATGATGCTACGGTGATGATTTTTTGCAATGAATTCACACAATATTAGTTTTACGATTCGTAGTTTAAGCTAATGGTTTAAAAATAAATCCCCCAAAAAAAGTCCATAAAAATATTCATCTTTTGTTTGAGGATCAATCATTGAACAGCTATTTTTCATACGTGATTCTAATCGTGTGTCGACTAAATTATCTTCAGACCATCGCCTGGTATACAAGAACTAATCAGCCATATTATATGTTTAAATAAGTAAGGACGGCAATCACATTTCCTTAAATTAATACAGAAATTAACATTTTTAAATATAAAAAGAGGACAGTGCTGACGCTAATGGCGCAAAACTCCTTTTCTCGAAGGCTTTCTTCGCCCATGGATTCGAAATTCACATATCTATCATCTCAACCGAAATCCGATCGAATGTTGAGATCATGCATTAAGATGACGAAGAGATTTCGTTATACACCTCTACCGATAGACAACAAAAAAAAAGATATGAACATTTAGGTTGAGTCTTAAACCGCTTCAGGGCTCGAGATACCCCGGATACATTGGTACGACGTAAAAGGGTACACAATACAATGATACGTCTACCACTTCCTCTCTCTCCTGCTGTTTCTCACATTCATCTTCACGTTTTTTTCCCGCTCGGGTCGAAAGCGCGAAATCATACACTTTACGCGCGAATCATAAGAACCACGGAAAGCGACAGCAGCAGCAGCGTCTCAAGTATCGATTTCCATCATCGCCCGTCTTGGCAGACACGACTTTGCAATCAAAATCCATTCGGGTGGATTTTCGTTTTCTTCCCGTGCTCTTGGCTCGATCGATCGTTTTTTTTCTTTCTTGTAGCCCAGTGTCCCGGGGCGAGTGAGTGTGCACCTCAGAACATCCGAAAATTCCGCCTCACACGCGGCTAGATGAATGCGGCCCGTGCGTCACGCCGTAAGACGTTATGAGCCAGTAACAACTGATGGCTTAATAGATTACCATAAAGAGCGTTTAATGGTTATGGGTTTCCGATGAAAAGCGTATCCGTTAATCGAGTCAAAGGTTGACTGGGGCTGCGATTGGGAAAATCAATACTTTTTACCGGATGAGCTTTCGCGAACGGTGCTGCAAACGACCGTCAAAGTAAATCGTACGCACAGCGAGATGTGCCGGGTTTTGGTTGTTGGCTTTTAGAATGAAAATTTAGATCGCCTACGAAAAGCTCCATTGTAAATCGGTTCTTCTTATGGTGGAAAGAGGAGAATACACACTGGCTACAATTATAGTCCGCAAATCAAGAATTCAACATTCGTTCCGAATTCGCTAGCCCTTTGAAGTATTCATATCCTGCAAAATATTGCAAAAAACAACACAACCATCGCTCAATCGCAGAACAAACACGTGCGTGGGGTGCCTTGTAGGGAGGAATAATTTATTCGTACAATGTCTGCACAGTGAAACACGAAAAAAGCGACAGCAACATCACCCCATCCAAGCCCAAGCCTACTGTTTCATATTTCGCAACAAAATAGCGACGAAAAACACAGCGCTCGCTCGTTTCGCCTTTCTTTTCCTGCCCCATCTCTTACAACAAGTATCAAACGCTAAGAAGGCTTGAAAACTTTTCCAAACGAGTAAAAGTGAGCTAAATAAAAATAGCTACCACTGCTGGCGGTGGGGCTGAAGGAAAAAAATCTCCTCAACTACCGCCACCATCACCGGCACGAATCAATTAAACATGGCAAAGTTTTCTTTGCACTTTTCGCCACGTTCTAGGCAATAATAGGAAGAAATTGTAAAAAAAAAACACACACACACACTTACAATCTTCTGCAACTCCTTTCCGTACATGAAAAGTTGCCCGGTAACAGTGACGTGCCGTATGCCTGACAAACCCGTCAGGAACGCGAGAAACACGAAAAACAATAAACGAGCCGGGTCTGCTTCCAATCGAAACTTATGCTTCCAATCGACGGATGTGTACTGTGTGTATGTGGAAAAGAACGAGTAGCTGCTGCTGCTGCTGCCGCTGCTACTTGTGTGGTAAATCAGATCAACCAAAGCCAGATCCAGCGCCGTGACGTGTTGTGCACGGCGATGGATGATAGTGGCCTCCGGAAACGGCACTCCAGCACTAGTCCAAATGCGAAAATCGATAACCGACGGTCGAAGATAATCGGTTCGGTCGCGGCTTTGGCACGGCCGGAACGGTACGAGACGGAACCGGGCGAAAGTGTGCCAAAGACGGATAATCACCGGGACCGCTTTTACGCTACACCGTCCCTTCCTATCTTCCTCATTCCTGGCTCTGTGGCGTGGTCGAGCACGGAAAAGTGCAAAATTGCTTCCTGACATCCTCGTCCACGTACGTGCTGGCTCGCCACGACAGGAGGAGGAGGAGCTCTATCTTTAGAGATGGACACCGTACCAACCACCGTCGATACTTGGCAAACTACAGAGGACACTTTGTGTGCGATGCGTTGCACACGTTCTCCCTTGCGTCGAGCAGCAGCAGCAGCCGCAGCCACGTGGAAGCACATCTCGTTCGATCGGAAACCTCCTGGCGAGTGCAATCGATTTCTCTCGCTCACACTTCACACCCCGATTTGCGTTGGATTTGGTAGATGTCCTTTGCTAGCATTGCGCCAGCTCCCGTCAGGGACCATCAGGTATCATTCTGGACTGTGGATGTCGGGATGTCGATCATCCATCGGTGTCAGGGTCTTTAAATAACTGTGCTATTAATAAACGAGCTGTTATAGAGCACACATAAGGTTTTATTTTTCCAACATGCTCATGCATGTGCGGTCGTTATCATGTATGAACCATGCTGCAGAGAACAACAAGTAATTCACAAGGCACTTTGGGTACAAAGCATCGTAAATCGCTTTATTCAGGCTAGAATGTCTCGCTACCATATGAAAAAAGATGATTACCGTGTTTTTCATGAATAAATTTCTAAAGATCCATTCGAACAATAGCTATGATGATACAATAAGCTCATCAAGACGTGATGCTCCAAATAAAGATGTTTTGTTTTGAATCACACTTAAAAAAAGATAATAAATTACGCGCGCACAAATTTTAAAGACTCTAAAGTCGCTTACAAATAGCGAGTTTTAAAAGATTAAAATTTCTTTCACAAAACCAAGAGACTAATGCCGACATGGCGAATATTCCGATCATTTTAATATTTACCATATTTTTCATTCGATGCTGTAAAAAGAGAAATGCAACAATGGGCTACTTCTGTTTATTATTTAATCCTTACAAGATCGGATTGAAAGTCATATTGCGCATAATTTTATCGACAAGAATAATCGCGAAAAATTGTGGAAGGATCGTAGCGCTTCTGAAAGGCATAATTTCTTTATAGTTTTCTTTTTGGCACAATATATTGTTTTAACATCTCCACGCCTCTCCTCTCATTTCTGAAATATGAACAAAATGCCCAAGAACGTCACGTACAATACAAAATTTGATTTCTACCAAATGAAAAAAATAAAACGATTCTTAATCCATCAGAACAATCTCGAGCCTTATTAACTCCTTATTTCACCACAACCATACACCGTGTCGAACCAAGCCCGAATCTCACGCGACGAGCACCCCGAGTGACGCCACTAAATTGCTGCCTCTTCGTTAATGGGGACACAATTTATCCATTATTACGTAGCCACTCCGGGACTCGGGCCAGACACCCGCGTGAGGGTGGCGGCCGACACGATGTTTAACCCCTTTTCGGGTGAGCAAGCGCTTATGACATAAGCGATATTACTTTTCGCCACCGATTCGATTATATCCATAAAAAGGGGGTGCTAGATTTGGCGGAACGGGTTCGAGCACTCGACACGTTGTGGCTTATCATTTGCGCGGACGAGCAAACATCGCGTCATTTCTGCGCTCGCCTTCGATTCCAATGTCAAAATGACACCACGGGGGCAATGACACGGACGCTTTCATGGAGAGGATAGTGAGGGGCAGATAGTTTACGCTACGAGCCATTGAACAATCGTGCATTGCGGCACCGGCTCGTACAGACCCGACTCAAATATAATTTCCAAAGTGGGCTTCATTTCGGCCACGTCACGTTTTAGGATGTTAAGCGAAGAATGAGAGGAAAAAAGTAATGCCATTACGTTCCGTGTAATTGCTGCGATAGCTTGCAGATCAGCTCAAGACTGCTTATCGCTTTGTGGCGAATGGAAACATCACGGCGTGAGTAAGTATGCGTTCCGTTTCTGGTTTTGATTTTCGTTCACCTAGTTTACCCCTTATACCGATAGCATTTTAGCGTATCCCCTTTTCTTGCACGGTTTGATTAAACATTTTCAATCCAAATAATTAATGATTTACAATCTCCTTTTTAATCACTTTAACTGCATGCCTTCTAGATTTAATTAATTGAGCAAACAGCCGGGTTCGTTTGCCAATCAGCAAAACAATAACCAAACGGAGCGGTTTTATTTCAAACAGACATCTCTCCATCATTTCACTATCATTGAGGCTGTTTCCAAGGCCTTCGTCTCTGACGCGCAGCTCACCTCAGTTTTATCACAAAATTAGTTATGTGATTCTTTTCGTCTTCCCACCATGGGCATACACACATACACTTTCACGCGCATTTCTCATTCTTATCCAATTTCACGTCCAAAAAGTCATCCACGTCATCGCATCGCTCTTGAGGGACTGGGAGAGGGTTCATCCTCTCCGGTCGAAGCTCACGATTATGTCTATGAAACCCGTGATAAGAACAACGCCTCTTATTATGTCATCGACACGTCATTATGTGTTGCTAGGAAAAGTATCGCCCGCTGACGCGCTGCTGCTCTTCAATCTTATCCGTCCCCAGCGGCAGACGAATCCGACCTCCGGCGAGATGGACGCACAATGCGCACAGGAAACAAAAACCATCCGAAGAACGGAGTTATTTACGTACAGGCGAATCGGTTGGTCGGTCGCGAAACAACGCCCGGTTTCGGTGCGGATGAAACCGTCTGATTAACGGTCGTCGCAGCAAATAAGTTGCGTATTTTCGCATAGTTTATCGCGTCACGTTTTTTGGTTGTGTGCCGTCATGCTTACACCAACACTCATACCCTTTGAGCGGGGCAAAAACACGTCCTTCGGGGACAGGCGTCGAATGATTGATTGATTCCATTGTGTTCGACTACCGATTTCTCAATGATTTATCCCGTTCACGGTGCGTTGCTTCTCACTCGCTAATATTCTTCATTTCTTAACTAGTTTGTTTTATTTTTCTCAATTATGCTCATTGTCGTCTCCTTCTTTGTCACCATTTGTGAGCTTTGTTTGTTGATTGCCTTTAAGCTCAAACACTCACATTATCCGTGCTCACATTGAAGGCACTAATTTAAACGATTTTATCTATAATGCAAAAAAGAAGCCTCGCGGCTTCCCATTGTCAACTCTCGCTTCTCGCAAAAGCATTCATCAAACCAAAAGAAAGTAGTTGACCTATCACCGATGGAACGTAAAAAGGAAAAAGTAAAATTAAGTTGCCACTAATTGCTTTCTGATCATTTTCAATCATTAGCCGACTTCTGGCGTGACTGATAAATATTCTCCCTAATGCAGTTTCTTTGCTTTGTGCACGTTTTTGAGTCATTTTCATTTTCAGTTTCATTGTGATTTGGATCCATTCCAAAAATGAACAGGTCGAGCCGAATTGAGTACGTCCGTCTCTGTTCCGTCTGGGTTGCTCGTTTATATGGTCAATTGTTTGCTTGCGTAAGACCAAATGGATTGAAAAAACTGGGAAATTGGCATGAATGTTATGCTGATAAAAATATTTACTTTTTCCATGGATTAGGCAATTACGCTTATTGGTTCTACTGTTCATTTTGCACACACAATAAATCTTTTTTGAAAACAATTTGCATTTGTCAATTTTGTAAACAAAAGGAAACTAAACTAGCTTTCCAAAACTACAAATATTTTGTCACACACTTCTACGCAGGCCTCGGGGACAAGGCCAACAACGACTAGAAGACGTTCGCTCGGGCACTTACTCGTGTTTACGTTGTACGGTCTCCGTTCCCCCCTTTTCTCCCGGTCGTCCGGCCCTGATTGATGAGTGCCAACCTTTCAACCGACACAACTTACGAGCGACATCATCAATCTCGCATCTCATCAATTCACACCGTTTTTCTCATTGATTCTCTCTTCACACGATCTCCATTTACAGGAAGCTCTGGCACAGCTTAGAGGTATGTCGTCCGGCATGGGTAGGATAAGTGAACCGATAGAAACGTTGCAGTCCAGAGCCCGCGAGTTGGAGAAGAAGGTCTGTTGTTTTACAATTTTCTCTACTATTTCACACGCATAACACACCTACCTGCATACTCACCCGCGCATTGCATATGATGCCAACCGGTCCTTTCTCCCTCCCTTCTCGCTCCAATACCGAAAGCAGATAATCATACACTACATTCATTTGATACAACATCTCGGATTAAACCCTCGACTCGATCTCAATACAACCACAATCCATGTAGATTAGCAGCTTGTATTGTTGACTCAATAATAACTTTAAACCTACCTGCAGGCTGAAAGAAATTTCATCTGCATCAACACATACGAGAACAGACATTGAATGCTTCTACACATCCATCGCTTTAACTTCATATATACTGTCCTTTCTTCTTCTGAAAATGTTTAACCTTATCTATTCGTATTTTTATATGCTATTTTGTAGATTATTTTTTTAAATTGAATTTTTTTACATAGTTTCTTGTCTGGCATTTTGTTTCCCTCAAATCTATCTTATGTATACCATTAGAATGTAGCTTTTATTTAACAAAAAAAAAACATACTAATATTATTATGCTTTTCAGTTGTTGATTGCTTATTTGTATCATGTTTCATGTTGTGTTGTATTGCTGCGGCCGTTTTTCTTACTGTGTAGATTTGTTATAGCGTGAACTTGTGTTTCTTGGGTGTCTTCCTCACCATCAGTCTCGTGATTACTATATTTGTGTGTGTCATTGGAATAGGGTGGTACGCAAGTTATGAAATATACTTTGATGACACTTGAATAACAAACATCTATCGACAGCAGAATAGAATCGATATGCTTTGCCTACTTCGACTACAATCCAGTCTTGTTGGACGCAGCATTAATTTGATGAAATCTATTACCGCGTGGGTTGCGTGTGGGTGGCTTACTGTTTGTAGATGTTAAGCTGCGGGGCGTCAATGAGTCTAGACCACATGGTGTAAGCGCCCAAAACTGCCAACACCATCCTTCGCATAGTCTTTCAGCTCAGTAATCGTTCAAACCATCGCGATCTTAGTGCAAACGCACTTATCCACACAAAACCCACCCCAGCTTGTAACGGGCTAGCGCACAAGTCAAGGACAGTGGGTAAATAGCTACCGGGCGAAAGGATGATAATTTTCTTACCTTAACCACTAACGGAAACGCCACGTGACACAAAACTAGCGACAGGAAAGCCGCTGGCAAACAACGGCGCAACGTAATCATCATCACCATCGCCCGTCAACCGTGAGCGCACCGGAAACGGACCAGAAACGACCGGCGCTCAGTGAACCGACGGAACCACCTCGCCGGAGTCGTTCATTTTTCATTACACAAAAATGACGAAGTAATTAGCGAGTTCTTGGCGGTCTGGTAGCGGTAACAGCGTGGGGGATGGTGTAAAAAAACCTCTCGCCATGCTAATCGGAACATTATGGAACAGGGGCAAGCCACGCCCGGTTTATCAGCAGCTTGTTATGCAATTAAAAGTGATAAATTGCAGACAAACCTCGGCCATTTTTAAAAGGCGTGCCATGAGGTGTAGTCGCGACGGAGGTAATGGCAGGGTCCACCGAACGCTGTTAGTTTGGCTGGTTTTCTCCAAAACCGCACCTGATCTAGCTGGGAGAAATAACATTTTTCATCGGCCTCTGCTGCCGCCGTGTTTTGTCCCACGGTTGGGTGGAGCGGAAAACTTCGGAAGCCTGCAGCCGTTGCGAGGTGAAGCAAAGCCGAGGAAACATTACATCCACTTCTGCACCGTCGCAAGGGAGAACTGGTGTACGGGTGATAAATACTTCCAATGCGTCTGTTGGCAGGAACGGTTCGCATTATTGTCTTTGTTATGTAAAAAAACATTATTTATCCTCTCATCATGCGCATTGTGGTGATCCTGCCGAAGAGATTAGCGTTGAAAGCAATGACATTATTCTTTATGATGATGGATTCGATAACGTTCACTCATTATCGAATATAACGAATTCAAAAACGGAAATGGAGACGCCTGGTTGTTTTAAGCAGGTTTTGTTCGAAAATCGCATACAATAAGTTTTTTTTTGTTTTTAACTATTTTACCGATTGAAAATACAATTGATGCGCCAGTTTTATTTTTGCTGATAAACGTTGCTTAATATGCCGGATGTACAGATTTCACATACACTCACAACAGTCAACTGCACCTGGAAACAAATCCAATCGAAAATCGAATAAAACACGCCAAACATCAAAAGCGACCCTTTGATTGCTAATCGAAAAGCTACGTTACTTTTTAACTCCAGTTGAGTTCACGCACGCTTTAAATCAGCGCAAATCCTTTCCAATCCACCTCGAACGATTTACGCCCGCCAGCTGGCGTATCTGGTTCTGGTGCGCTTGTTGCCGAACCGATAAAACCATCGTTGCGTGTTGCTCCCCCGGTTGACACAGGGACGCGCTGGTGATCGAAAAACTCGTACCCGTACGCCTTCATCCTGTGTCAACTGTGCTTCCCAAGCAAAGCACCGACATTTGCCTCCTGACACCCCCGGGCAGCGTGGCACAAACGGGTGCGAGATTTATGACCAATACGCAGGCAGCGCTTACGTGGCCATGTCTCTTTTATTACCCCCAAAGTGGCTATTCAATTATGGGAGTCAAGAAAAGCGCCGGTGCCGGAGCCGGCGAAGAAAATCCATTAATTTTACCCTGACGAGCCTCCGCCACTGCGACACATGGGTGGATGGATGTGTCGTGTGTCGGTGGTGTCGTTACTAGGGCAGTTCTTGAAGTTTGTCTCTTACAAGCATGCAGGCTGGCGTGCGCGCGATTCTCCTCTATTCGTTGCACTGGAGCTATAGCGCTTGGAACAAATTTTATCTCGGTAGCAAAGCGAAGAACAAAAAGCACATCACCACCGTGTGCTGTAAAGCTACCGGCAATACAAACGAACGAAACAAAAAAAAACATCGCCAACCGGCAAGCAAAATGTGGAATGCCGCAACAAATTACTCCCGAAATCGAATGATCAACAGTATGGCAACAGTACGGTGGTTGCGCTTCTTGTGGTGTTATATTTTCTTCTCAACATTGTGCCACTTCTTCCATGGCCACGCGTTCCTCTGAACTCCCTTACAGCGCCTACATGGGGAGTTCGGCTCACGCTGGTTTCACCCGAAACTGAGCCCGGCAGATAAAAACAGCCAATCAACGCAAACTTCCAACCTTCGACCAAACATCTCCGCCGGGGGCCATCAACATCAGAACCCTCCGAGACCGGGGGCCAACCCACCAAGCTAATGACATAAAATAGCCATTGAAACGAGAAACGTCAGGCGTTCTGTACCGGAAACGCTTGCGCCGTCTGAAGGTGATCTGATTATTTGAAACTTTTGCACAGTTGATTTGGCTGAGAAGAGACTTTTCCTCGCCCCCTTCATTGCAGCCTGTCGGTTTGGTTGCTCACTTATTCGCCAGCGTTAGGGGCAAAAGTATTCCAAGGTGCACTAACGGAACGATTTGTAAGAAAAAAATCGTTTCATCCATTAGTTTGCTCGCAGGATGACGCCCGTATCCTCATTATCGCTGCGTTTTGTGTTACCGGAGAGTTTGTACGAAAAGAGATAAAGAAAGCTGAAATTGCTCGTTCGAAATCTTGAGCAGATAATTGCTGATAATTATTTCGCGTTGTTTTATGGTCCAATTAAAGATTATTTGAAACGCTGCAGCTCTTCATCGTATATAATGTATATTTCTACTTTAATAAAAATTTGTTCGTCAACGTGTCAAAACATCAGACGTCAGATTTCCAATGTCTAGGCTGTTGCATCATGTCGCTCGTGAGTGTGTAGAAATTAATGTTCGCTGTTCGCCATTGCTCTAAAGCTTTCCTGGGAGCTTTCATTCGAAAGCTTTCCTGCTCTATGTACCTATTTTCTTTTCTTGTTTTGTGTTACCTATTGTGTAATCTTCGCTTTTCGATCCAGCGCATATTTGTTTCGTAGTGATAGAAATACTTTTACTCGTAATTAATTGATCGCTTTGAAATAAAATATCTTGCAAATACTTTTCTGTTCCTGGTTGAAACTTTTTACGATACTACGAAAACATTCTTACTTAGAAACATACCTGTTGAACAAAACAGTTCTGTTAATTTTCCCTTCATGTTGTGCTTTCTTTTCCTCGATATAACAATGCGTAATGCGTCTTTCTACCTCGCTCTCAGCTATTAGTAAAAATCTGTAGTTATGGCTACCTTTTCCAAATGTTGTTGTATGCCTTCTTTTCCTGTCAAGCGTGCGCCTTTCTCGTTTGTACAAACTCAACTCAACAATGCCGATGCAACGAACAGTACACACACCGACTCTTGCTCTGTTTCTTTTGCCATCCTCACTTGAAAGAAATCACTGTTTCCGCGCCTCCAATGCAAGCAATTACAAACAGAACACATGTAAGCTCACAAAAAACCCAATTTCAACCTAAAGCAGCCCCATTTTTCACCGCCCGTACAGTAGGAACAACATAAACAGGAACACATCACATGAAATAATTTCCAATCTACAATGTATGCACAAGTACACTCTACCCCTACCCTTTGTCCATCCACCTTCCTCCACCTTCCATCCTCTCTTATCCCACCCACCGATCGTTGACCGAAGCTAGTCGAAACAAAGAGAGCAATCGAATCAACCATAATTGTGTTCTATTTCATTGCGCCCCTGATGTCCTCCGCTGGTGGATTGAACGAAACTCAAATTGAAAAATCATAAAAACAAAACCAGGCCGCCCTCGAAACGGTTCGCTGCGAGGAGCTACAGCTCGAACTGTCGGCCGCACTGAAATCGCGACCCGGTCGTACCAGTGGAACGAGCGGCACGATGCTAAGCGGCGGGCTCGGTACGGACGGGCTGACGGGTGGCCGGGGCACCGTTGGTAACAGCTGCACCACCGCACCGAACGCGTCCTCCGGTGCGGGTGCCACACTAAACAGCATCGGCAGCAGCGGCTAACGGCGCGGCCTCCACACGAGCTCCGTCACGACCAACGCTACCGCCCTCGAGCGATCGCTCGGCGGTTACGGCGGCTCGGGGGTGACGAGCGGGACCGGGAACCGCGCCCTGGACGGTATCGGGATCGGTCAGCATAGCACAAGCATCGGCATGAGCAGCAGCAGCGGCAACACGGCCGGCAGTACCGTCACCTGGGCACCCACACCAACCGGCGGCCACCAGCAGGGCACCGAGATTGATAGAATAATGGCAAAGATCGAACAGGCACGTTTATCCATTGCTAATGTATGTGTGTTAAACTAGAGAACAAACTCAAAACTGCATTCACGTGTTATTGTTTTGTTTCCTTTCTTTAAACCATCCCCACCTCTCCCACCGTAATACTGTTTGGTTTCCTTTTCGGGTTTGCCTTGTTTACGATTTACCGATTTACTTTAACGATCATTTTGATTATTTTTTCCCTCTGAACTTTGCTTTCTCAAGCGGGACGTTCGAGTGTGCGTTCGAAATACCCCGATTTGATATTGGTTTTTCGTTTTTCCTCCATTTCTTTGCACTGTTTGGGTTTATACTTTTCGATTCAAATTTTTTTTGTACAATTCTGTTTGGCGATCTCGTTTTTTTTTCTTTTTTGGTTCGGAACAAAACACACAACCAGTGTCGACCATGCTCGGACCGTGCCAACTCTGGCACAGCCTTTTATCGTTTTATTAGACCGGTGCATCCAGTGTGTTCTGTACTGTTTTCATTGCCGTGATCTATTTGTTTTCGGTTGCTGTTTTGTTTGTCTTTTTGTTTCCGTTCAGCCATTCTTCCCGGGCCTGCCATCGTTGGCACCGAGGTTTAGTTTCAGCTGCCTTCGATTCGGCAGATTCGGCTCACTGTTCACTGGACACCGACTCAATCGTTTTGCGTTTCGAAAAACTTTCCCATACTGGAATGAATAGAATAGAGTGCATAGAGTAACTGTTCGTTTTGTTCAACATTTCGATACTCTCTTCGTGAATAGTTTATAGAGGATGAATTATGTGTTGTTAGTCGTTCATGTGTTTACTCCGTGTAGTTCGTTTTGTTCATTTGTGAAGAAATTCAACAGTTTTATGATGCTTCTAAAAACGGTGTAAAAGTGGTGCTTTATGCTTTTAAATTAATGTGTAAATTTGTAACAAAAAAAAAACATTGCTAGCAGGCAGAAGTTGTAATTGTTTAGTAACAATAATTTCTAAGGAAAACACCATTTTTACAAAGTTTCAGAATGTATCAAATCAATGAAGAAATGTTGTACAAAATTCCGTACTTTCAATAGCTCATAGAATAGTGAGAATAGAATACAATGTTAACACATTTCTTCTTAGCAGTGCACCGATAAGCCAAACAGTCGGATCTGTTTCCCCCGGGCAAGAAATTAAAAGCTTTTTTCTCGCTTTCCATTTAGTGTGCAGTTAATCTTTTTTGTCCTAGTTTTCTCTCTCTCTCTCTTCACGTCTGGTTTACTTCATTTCTCACGTTAAACATCCGTTATGTTCGTTCGTTGCAATGGTACAGAAGCGAAACGGAACGCAAAAATAAGCAAATGGACAGAACCGCAGATTTCTTCGTTTTGTTTTCGGTTAACACCAAGCGTTACCGCTGCCGTAAAATAAAACCTAGAAGCTCGACTCGACTTTACCATCGTGCCGTAGCCAAGCAGTCCGCAAGCAGACCGGCGCTCCGACACCACGAACGCACGCAAACGGATCAGAAAACAGCGGACCCGACAACTGATATCCTGTCCTGATCGCTCGTTTTAGGACAATCGCATACTGGCCGAGCTCGAGCATCCACGCACAACCGGACCGATCATGTCGTCCGCCCTCGGCACCGGCGCCCTGTCGAGCGTATCGACCAGCCTCGGGCTGTCCGCGCACCAAACGCACCTGCACCAGACGCCGTCGAGCCTCGCGTCGCAGATTTCCACCTCGGCCATGCTGGGCGGTCTGTCCGGGCTGACGGGCACCACCATGCCCACCACCGGGCTCGGCATGAACTCGATCGGTCTCGGCGGGGGCAGCGGGGGTGTAGGTGGTGGCGTCAGTTCGGCCATGGCCGCCGGCATCAGCTCCATCACCGGGGGCGTCAGCTCGATGGGGGTAACGTCGAGCGCCAGCAGTCACGCGCTGGCAGACGGACAATACAGTGCGCTCACCTCGTCGACCGGCAGCGCGAACCACTACTCGACCAACGCCAACGTTTCACCACTGCCGAGCCGGGCCAATCCAATGAGCACCACCATGCCACCCCTCTGCCAGGTGCATAACACAATCTATTCGTGTTTACACTTATCGTTTCCCTCCTTCGCTAGCTCATCAACTCATCTCATAGTCGATCATGTCCTTTCATCTCCATTTCATAACTCATCACACGCCATTCCCCGAATTCGTTCTTACCATGTTTCATTCATCATAAGGCACACAATTGCGGTACCGATACAATTGTCGATTTTTTCAACAACAAAAAATACAAAAGACTGGGCGTCTCCATGACTTATAAAAGCAGTGGGCGAGTCCTTGCAGCCTTTTTGTCAACTACTAGGCGTCTCCATGAGCATGTGATGTGCCACCAAATGCCTCACACAACCATTCAATCGAAGTACTATGCGTCTAAGCAAGAATTGAAACTTTCATCAGCTCAAACAAGCGTGTGTTTTTTAACTTAATTAATTGGTTTGTTTTGTTTTTGATAACACGTATTTATAATACTGGCATTCATAGGAGAGTATGTTTGAAAAATGTCTTCTAACAATTCCCCATTCACATTAGATATCACACTAACTTTAGCCACACAAATGCGCACACTATAGATTATTTCCATCCATGATTGGCATTGTCTTCCATTATGCAATCGTTGAAGAAGCAGCCCATTATGAGCAACCTCCTTGATACGAAATTTACAGCAATACGACACCAGTTTTTCTCAAATGGATTCACAATAAACCAATGATTGAAAATTGGATCCTACAACAAATATGCAACTGTGCCTACTATTTGATCCACCTGTTTGCTGTTACGTTGGCACCACGTTGGTGCAGTAGTTAGCTGTAAGCCGTAAGCCTGAATAACGTTACCTGCTAACAAACAATTCCCAAACCGTACCGTAGCCATATTCTTCCCAAATTAGATATCATTATACCGTTTCTTTCGATTGCATGACCGTAGCTAACCAATACAGCAGTAGTTAAAATATTGAGTACCAAGTAGATCGAGCGGCACCAACCGCTGATGCCCTCCTGTCGCCCTTCCCACTGTCTCCAACTTTTAAACTGTCCCCGTAGCCACGGGCAGCAACTTTAGGTGGCCGATTCGGTTATTTTCCGTTTTCATCTCGTGCGGTATTGTTTGCTAACCAAAACATCGTTCCGGCTCCCTTCTCCGGCCAGCGAATCAGCACACTGCTAAAAAAGAAAGAAAAACAAATAACCATCCGGGCGATGTTTTTCTGACCTTTTCCTCCCGTTTTGTTTTACGACAAACAACACACGTCCATAACTTTTGCGTTTGCGGGCGCATTTTTATGTACATCAAACTTTCCCGGCGCAAGACTTCAGAACGGAACGACTTTTCTCGCACCCACTTTCCTTGGCGTTGAGGGCCATTTTTTCGGCGCATTTACTTTTGGCTGACCTTTTTTATCCAGCACCCGCTGTATCTGCTCGTACCGCCCACTACTGCGACAGGCAGAACCACTGCGGATGGATTCATTTAATAAGCGCAAACCGAGCGCTTTTCGCTGCCGAGATGTGATGTTTTTATTCGACTTCTTCTCATTTTATTCTACTCCCGGCACTATATTCACCGGCGGGCTACACCAATACGCTACGAAAATTCCATTCCAACGGTAGCGAATGAAAATAGCAACACAGCGCCATCTGCGCGCTAACCGCTCGTATCGATGCTTCCTTCCTTCATCAACCGGCCGTTAGGTCTGGTGGACCGCAAAGGCGCCTTCCACTCGTCACTGCACGGACAAACAGAGCCTGTACTATTTTTCCTTCCCCTCTCCTCACCCCACCCCATCCGCACGCTTTCAATTACGGCGCAGATCTAATAAAATTGATTATAGAACGAGCAGCCGGATGAGTCGCTTCGCTACGGTGAAGCTTTAAATATAAATACACTTTCAAACATCATCATCTCGCTCGTCGAACACCGGGCAGCCACTTAGCAGCGGGTGCCGACGGATGATGGTTCGCATTTTTTTTTCGGCCGGAAGAGGCACGCCATTGCTTCGGACGAGATGCGGAGATGCGCACCATTTAGAAAATCTGACTCACGGTGGCACCATCCGTCTCAATTAGTGGTCGAAATGAGCTCAGGCGAAACGAAGGACCGATTGTTTGCCCGATAACTCCTTTTGAAATGGATTGAATTTGTGGCGCTTCCTGGGAACGAACGAACGCGAAAGTATAAATCACTTTCTTGAAAACTAATAGTAAGACGATGATTTTAGAAAACACATAAGCGGCTATGAATTCCGTGTTTCAAACAGTTTGCTTTCAGGTTAGTGTAAATGACTTATTTAAATGAAACAAACAGTTAAGTGAAGAATACGCAATCTTAAACGAAACTAATAAATTGTAAATAAAAACTTTCTAACGCTCCCAACTACCCAGCAATTACCATCTCCTCTCAGGACAGATTAAATGGGTCTGATAAAAACATTAAATCAAAGTCACATAATTCACCTATAAGCCATCCCCAGCAAGGCCAAGGCCCTTGTGGTGTGTTCGGTTTACCAAGCCATCTTCACAACAAACTGCCAAAACGCACAGCCAAACCGCTGCTGTAAGTTTGGATGATGTAATAACCGCCTCCACACAGTGTAATGATTTGTAATGCACGCCATTTCGCGAAACGAAACTTGTACCGGGCAGCTCGAGCAGATGGGAACAATCCGAACCACGACCGCTTGCTTTGCCAGCTCGAATGGTAAAATGGGTTTCCCCCTTGGCTCGGGGTGCGATAAAAATTGTTTGTTGTTGTGCTTGCCCGCCCGCAGCACGCACTGCTTTGATTTATGCTTCCGTCCCATCCGCCAGGACCGTTGCGTGCTCCATTCATGGCGACAGAAAAAAAAACACTTCAAAAATAGCAACCTCGACGCACGCACACAAAAACGCACGCCTGCAAGAGGAAACGACACCACGCGCGGGTGTTTTTGTGTAGCACGAGCTTCGGTAAAGCAGTTCGTCAGACAAGAATGGTGGGTTGGAGCGACTTTGGCTCGCAGAAATCGCAATCGATTCGGGTTGGTTGTCTCACCGGACGATGTGGGCGATGTAAGCGGATCCTTTGGGATGCGGGAATCACTGTTCGGGACCGGTTCAGATTCTTTTCCACACAAATGAAAAACATCCCCCAGCAAGCTGTCGCCTGCAAGAGCCCCCGGATTTTCGAACGGTCAAGCAAACCGGGAGCCCAATTCACTATCTCAATCGTGCCGAAGCTGGACCCACGAAATAATGCAAACGTTATCGCATCGGTCCAGCAGTGGACACAGGTTCAGCGCCCGCCCAGAACGCTTTCGGGACGCGTTCCGAGAAAGGGAAAATGATATTCTATAAATGTTGGATTTATTACCCCTTTTTCTCCGGTTGTCTGCTCCTTTGGCTTTTCTACGTTTTCTATCAAATGAAAGGGTGGTGTTTTCTCGCTGCCGGATTTTCCACGTCCCAAGCGCTTTAGCACCAATACACCCACACGAACGTTCAACATCGGCAAGCCCTTTGAGATTTGGCTCGGTTTGCGAACAAACTCCCAGCCAGCCGGGATGACTACCGACAGGACGCTGCCCGCCCACCCACCTAATGAGCCGCTGATTGCCATAAAGATTTCGCACCAAACGGCACCGCGTTCTCGTGCTTAAGTTTTTAATGGATACTGGTTATGACTTTTTGACAAGCCATTTGAGGCCGTCCATTAAACCGGCGGGTTGACGGGTGAGGATTTGGGGCTTTGGTTCGCCTGTCGACGGCGGCTAATCGGGCGGGCTTTAAATAAGCTTGTAAAGATGGTGCATTTAATCGATAGTGGTAGGTTTCGTGATAGCCTGTATGGTGTTTATGTTTATCGTGAAACATAACCCGTACGACAAAAAGAACACGAATGCGATTATAAAGCATCTTACATTGAAATATAAAAAAATAAACGGTAAACTGCTACTAATTGTAGATTTTCTCAACAAATAAGTGATTTTTTGACGCACAAAAACATCCCAGCTTCAACTTAACCTTGAGGCAACGCTTTTAAGCATTCATCTGTATGCCTATCAGGACACGAACAATCCTTCCAAAAATGTTATTCTCTGCCAGCTTCAGTCTATTCACTCTGAAAACTGCAGGCAAGCGCCAATAAGAGCGATGCTGGTGACTCACACAGCTCAACGTTATGACGCATTTTGGCTCCCTGCAGACCCAGGCTGTCGTTGTTTCGATTGTTTTTTTTTATCTTCTCTATTCGCTGTCTCGGCTTCCAGAAGCCCAAAAACGCAAACGACGACGAGCGTTAAACGAGGCCAAACGTGCCCGATTTTGTTAACAGTGCCGCAAACATAACACACGAACAGTTCTAGAGAGCGTAAAAAAAGATGGGAAAACCCATCCAGTCAGTCGATGACAGCAACGACAACGAGCAAAGCAGACGAAATCTCGGTCCGTATGCGCTCGCACCCGTCGGAACAAACGCAGCTAATCGTTGCCGATCGTTGGCCCAGTCGGTTGCTGTATCCATGTGTGTGTGTGTGTGCGTATGTGAGTGTTTGCGAGTGATTTTCTTGTGAACGACATTTAATTAACCAACCTCCCGCTCACGCCAACTTGACGTTGGTGTGCGGAAACGCGCTGATAAACGCGCTTTCCCAGATGCTGTCTGTGTAGGTGCTCGCGCGTGTCGACTCTTTTTGTGCGTGTGAGTGTGATGAGTTTTGCAACCGGTCGGTCGCAGCAGTAGTGCTAATGGAATCCGTTAAGGGTGCTTCGGTCTGCCAGTACTTTGGCCGGCATCACGCCTCAAACCTCCACCCGGCAGGCTGTGCTCGACGAGCCACGTGCAGACAGACACAAAGCATATTGAGTTAAATATTTGCTCAACAAATATTGCCCGAACCCGAACGGGGCTGATTTAATTCGGTGCAAAGTAAGTTTGACGTCGAGAATGTGTTGGAATAACGATCATGACTGCACACACCCGTATCGGGCCCGTTATTGACATGGAAATGCTTTTTCTCGGTTTAATATCCATTGAAGCCGTTTGTGGGAAATCACATATTATATTTGAAAAATATCATAGCAGTCATATGCCAATACATTCCGGCAGTCTTGAGTGCGTGGCATCATCTTCTGATGAAAAAAGAAGTTGCTTAAAATGTTACAAGCGTTTCAGCTTTTATTTTATTTTTCCAACACTCACATAATGCTTCACATTCACACCCCAAATTGAACGCAATAGAAATTCTCGCCCCTGGAGACGCAAACTATTTCGCCCAGTCGAAATGCTAATATATTTAATATGCCAAATACCTTCATTCGCCACGCCAGCGCCGAACATGGATTCCATTATGAATTTATGTTTCAAATAATCACTGACACAAACCGTGGCCCACAAGAATGCGAACCGTTTCGAATTGATCCGCATCATCCGCACCGGCACCAATGCTCGGTCATTGGAATTTTTAATCTCGAGCCACCGTGGCCGTGACCTCCGGTCCGCCCAGCCCAGCGGGTCGGCCCCAAGCCGGCGACGTGGTGAAGGAAAAATCGTTTCCCACTCAAAAACGTCTAACGTTGCCGATGCTGAGCAACACCCGGAGCTGACACACGCAATCGGAAATTTCCATATTCATGACAATTTTTACGTGCCACGCTCTTCATTTTGAATTCAGCCCGGATCGTTTCGGGGGACGGTTTGAAATATTTTTGACCGGCGGCCCGGGCAGCATCCTGGAGATAGTTTCCAAGCTTTCCGGCCCAGAAGTGCTGGTTCGCCCGTGCCCCGGCGTGCGCCCTCCGATGTCTTATTTCATGCGCCTCATCGCACAAACCACCCATCATCACCCGCACCACCACCGCCGCCATCTTCTTCGTCGGCTGCGACCAAGTGGAGCGTATAATCATCGTGTGTATTGTGTTGTCGCATACGTGCATACGCCCAAACCGTCCGCCGAATGTCCGCATTGGCGACCGGTGCATCCTCTCCGTTCCCTTTATCCTTGCGCGGGGCGCGCCGTGCCCGAGCGCCACCGTAGCCCTACCGCGTCTGGCCTACTAACGCGTTTGTGCCGTTTGTTTTCCTTCCTTTCTTTACCGCACCACGCACTGCAGAGTACGACCATGCCCGTCCTGTCGCTACACAACACACACTCGATACCGTCGGGTTCGGCGAGCTACACGCTCGGGCTGAGCGTGGCACCGGTCGCCTCGTCCTACACCTTCCCGACGCACTCGGCCACGACCGGTGGGCTGGCGAGCGTGCTCGGCACCACGTCCGGCGTGACCGGCGCGGGTGTGTCGGGTTTGAGCGGGCTGGGCAGCGGGTTGGGTACGGGCGCGGGGCTTAATCTCACCTCGACCAACCCGCTCACCAGCACGCTCGGCACGAACCTGACCAACTACAACACCAGCTCGTCCTACTCGACCTACACCAACCCGCTGCTGAGCGGCACCGGTGGCATCAGCTCGAAGCTCAACATGAAGCCGCTGGACGAGCTGGACCTGCTGACGCGGTACGGTCAGCGCGGCGGCACACCCTGCTCACCCATTCCGCCCGCCAACTGGGGCCTAGATAGCTATACCGGAATCGACGGCGTCAATCCCGCCTTCATGCACACCCAGAACCGATCGCTCATCGGCATGGAGCTGGATGGTAAGCGATCTTCCGCGGCGTCTGCGGTGGCAGCAGCAATAATTTCCACTCTCCTTGTCACACTCCCAGCACGGTCGCACGGATTGACGCTTAACGGCACGGGAGAACCTCAGGTCGACATGCTGGACATCCCCGGCAAGGGCCGATGCTGCGTGTTCATCGCACGCTTCTCCTACGATCCACCGGAGTAAGTTCCGTCAGGCAGTGACGCCAACCGCGGGCAGACTCCCTTAACAAGCTCCCATCTTCTTCACAGCGTGGAAGGATCCGAGGGTGAGCTGGCGCTGTGCGCCGGCGATTACTTGCTGGTCTGGGGCAATGGAGAACCGCAGGGCGGGTACTTTGACGCGGAGCTGCTGGACGGTCGGCGCGGTCTCGTGCCGGCTTCGTTCGTGCAGCGACTCGTAGGTAAGTCGGACTTGCCTGGCAAATAAACCCGCGCCGCATCCCTCTAACCTGTTCCCCGCTCCCCAGGTGACGATCTGCTAGAATTCCACCAGGCCGTAGTGTCGACGTTGCGCGATGCGGACGACGCGCCGATCCCGCTCGATCCGGCACCGCTGCCATCGAGCAATCCGCTCATACCGCACACCACGGAAGACCTGGCACGGATCAGCGAAACTCACACCGATCTCGGCCAGGATCTGGATGATGAGGCCGACACAGGTAGGGCGTTTAGCCGAAGTTTTAACCCCACCTCCAAACGCTCCCCTCTCAACGCTTTTCCCGCCCATTTCGATGTCTCTCTATCTCTACCCTCTGTGCACCAACTTCCACCGTTCCGTGCACCTACTTCGATTTGTATCGTTTCACTCCTCCAGTAGCCGTTGTTTCCTGCAGCTGTCTATTATCCTATTATATTTGTGTGTATGTGTGATCGTATACGTGTGTACGATTTCGTGTGTATCCGTGCTGAAAGTTGTGCCAACGAGTTCCTTCACGTACGATCATAGCAGCCCTTTGATTGTTTTGCGAACTCAAATGAAACAGTTGGGGTAGTGGGAAATGATACAGCCAGCAGAACACCAACAACAACAGCAAAAAAACATCAGCCGAACTGGAAAAGCTCACTGCTTGATTAGCATTCATGCACACTCACACATACGTACGAAAACTCTGCAGTAAACTTTCCTCGGACAAACGAACGCAGCGGAACGGAACAGAACAGAACACCAAAACATTAGCAAATAAACCGTCGCAGACCGTCGTGCTTCAAACTTCAGACCAGATGTATTTGTTGGAAAACCGTTCCCGGAGGCTTTGCAAACGAGGCTTGTAAGATTTCGCACGTAAAGGACTTTTCTAAAGAGCATCTTTCGTTTTCTCTTATATTTCCTCTCTCGCACAGAGATTACTGCAGGTAGTGGCCTGCTTTGGCTTAATTGTGTTTTCGACATAAAGAATGAAGCTTCTATTTTTAACAAGTGAAATTCCGCTTTTCTATAAAGCTGTGCTAAAGATGCGTAAACCATCACGTCGGTAACGCATTATTTTATGCAGCTCGACCACCGCGTAGCTTGAAGCCCCCCCCCTCCCCAACGTTTCCCTACAGCTGCACTATCTTTGAGTTCAGACATTCCGATGCGACTCTCCACATCCTTCTTCCAAGCGCCCGGGAATTATCTTTCGACAACATTTTCCACATGGCTGGAACGCTTTTGCGATGTATTTTTTGTTCGAAAAACATTCCACTTTGCCGGCAGCCGTCGCTTGCGGTGCTTATCGTGATCCACGCGCATTTTGCACAGTTGCCTGCAAACGACTTGTTTCCTGGTATAGGAAGGGCAGATCAAAGCCCTCTCCAGTAGCTCTTTTGTAATATTTTTCGGTCAGTTTTTTTTAATGCCATACACACAGCGGGAGGAAGTTTTTCGGTAACTTTTTTCCACTGTTCGCGGGGTCTCTGGCTTGATGCAGGCTTATCGTCTTGTTTTTGTTCACTACGCTTTTTTCCTTCTGGAAGATTTGAGTAATAAATCAATATTCAGGTCAGCAAGCTTATGAAAGCAGGATACTGCAAGTTGAAGTATTTTATGATCTTTTTACTAGTTTCAAGACAAGAATAGGAAAAATAAGAATATGTTGCTCAGTTTTAATGTGGAGTGTTTCGGTTTTAGTATAAATTTGAAGCCCTAACTCAAATAAACTCAGATTCAATTCAATCTCACTAAAAAGGTTAAGGAAAGCATCAGTAACTTCAATATAGATATACTTGTTTATATTTCGTAAAATCTTTTTTTTATGGAGGGCTTTATCTGGGATCAAAACTTCCTCTCTTTCATATTCAAAGCATTATAAAAAGGGTTTCTTTTTAAAAATCGCGAAAACATGTTATCGGGTTCTTCCACTGCTTGTACCATTAACGTCCCTAACAATGATATTGGCATACTGCTTAGCCACAAACATGCCACCGGTCTGGGCGTCGTTCCAGCAAGCTGGCCTGCATATATTACGAAAAATAAAAAATAAAACATTCAACTGCACAACATGTAACGGCAGGCAAACTTCAATGCGCTTCGCTTCGGGGCGAAAGGATGAAATAGAAAATCTCACCACCCGCCAACACACCAAAGCACCCCGATTGAAAAGCGAAAAGTTCCACCGACTGCTCCCGAACTCGGCAAAAGTTGTGGGTTGAAATTTTTGCACTTGCCACTTCCCGAGGTTTCCCAAGGACATGGTGGTCCGGTGGTTTTTGTGGGCACCGAAACTGAAGAAGTGTTACTTCTTCCCGTTCGGTGAGCTCTTCCCGTTTTTATTTTGGGTTACAATCTTTTCCAAAGTTTTCTCACTGATGAACCTGTTTTTCAATAACAAATCATAGCTGCAGCCAACATGGCGCTTTCTTGCCAATATATTTCAATTTGTGTGAATGTGTGTGTATTTTTTTCTTCGTGTGTATGTGTTGCCATCGCTTCGGTAGATGCAAACATACGAAACTATGTTTTTGAATGAACAGTATAAAGTTTATCTTGAGGATTCAATAAGAAGAAGGAAATCTGCCCCTTCACAAGTAGTTTAGCGCACGTTCCTGGCGTCATCGGGCATATGAAGCGCTGCTGTCACCATAGAAGGCGTTCAGCTTGATCCCACGGCCAAAGTGTTCTTATTAATTTAAAGTCCACGTGACAGCAGCCACCACGAGCCTTCCCCTGGCTGATCCTTGCAAAACACAAAAAGCACTACAACGACACAGCTGACGGCTATAACGAAGCTGGTTCAACTGGTTCTTCCCCCAAACAGACCCATCGTATCTTGAGCATAAAACTGTCACATGTTCCGGCGCCGACGGTGCTGCTGCCTCTTGCGCAGGATGACGTACTTTTGCACTCGCTAGAGCTTTGGAGCACTGAATCGACGAGTTCCGGCTCGTTCGTGATTTCTGTGTTTGCGGATATTGTTTGCAGAAGTATCTTAATCCGCGGTGCGGCATTTGCTTTGCGAGCAGACTTTCCGCACATCAAGTGTGCCGCATGAGCTGAGGTGCAATTGAGTCAGTCACCAGGCCACCAGCCACCGCCCACCCACACACGGGTGCTTTCTTTTCTTTCAGCTCATTCACTAGCGCCTTCATTCACACTTGTGACCTTCCGGGGCGTCAGAAGCCAGTGTTTTGGCACGCGCCTGGCACCTGCCTGGCACAACGGCCTGGCTCGTATTAGAGTGTTGGAGGACTCGCCACGGGGCCGAAAATCGTGCCTTGATTGCGCGCACCTGATAACTCTACCTCGGGACAGGTGAAGGAAATGAGTTCTCAGCTGCACCAGCGAGACGCACTCAATTTGGTCTAGCTTTTTTTTATTTAGACGTTGATTCGATTCGAGAACCCGGCGATTGTGTGCCGATTACAATGGCGCCACCGTATCCCCAGCGCATCAAAACGAACGAATTTCTTCACGCGGGTCACGATGATCCCCAGGCACACGGGAAGCTCGTTGCAGCACCACCAGGCGCAGGACGAAAGGCGAACGATGGGAGAAGTGTTGAATGCGACAGATAAATAATTGGAATTTTTACACTCACACGCCTCGCTTTGTGAAAAGGCATGAAACGTTCCAAGCGGCTCTGCCTGTTCCTGTTACGAGGCGCTGCTCGACCTAGTCTAGGGCGGGGTTTGTGGGTAGAAGTTGTTTTTTTTTCTCTCCTGTGTGATTCATCGCACTGTAACCCTTTCTGCCTGCCACCGAGCATGTCACCGGCACTGTCTGCCGGGACAGACTCATCCCTACATCCTTTTGTCATCGTGAATTACTCTGTGCCTGGCGTTACCGACCGTGTCAGATCGCGTGTTAGTTGTCAGTGCATGTTTCCTGTCAGTTTCACTCGGCACAAGGTTTTTTTGCTCGCGCCCATGTGTGTGTGTGTGTGTGATATGCATGCATGTGCGGAGCGTTTGAGTAATAACATCGTCTTCCTCGGTGCCTTCACCGCCCAGAGCAACATTTTCACCGAAACGCGGGCAAACACCGTATGACGGTTGACTACGTTTTTGCTCGTTATCTTACGAAGGAGTGAGTCTGGCTTTGCAGTAGCGTAAGAGAAAACTAACCAAAAAAAAATCAATCCCTCAAACAGCCTCTCAAAATGGCCGACCTTATGACTTACACCGTTGAGGTTAGGGCGCGGTGAAAGCGATCGCACGAAACCGCAACCACCGGCCACCTTTGTGGTGATACTTTTTGAGCGTTTGCAATAAATCTTTTGCATCCAGGGCCGCTACCATGCAAAGCAGAAAAAGACACGGTACTATACAAATCACAAGATTATCGGTAGGAGAGGGGGGGAGGGGGCTCGTCATCCCACCCGAACTCCTCGATACGAAATAGATCACTACCGTCGGCACTCACTCGTCCGGAAGATAACCATTTTTCATGTTACTCGCGCCGACCCCAGCGCCACATGGTGTTGGTGTTGGGGACATGCCATTAAGCTTGCCGATGGGCAATGTGTTTTGGGGGGAAACGAGTTTTGAAATGTGTTCAATTTTTCGTAACAACACCGCCTCGCCCCACCGTGCTGAAGTGAGGCCGGAAATCAAAGCGATCAGCACGGGTAACGACGCGGTACCGGCAGGCAGACGGTAATGGCTGGAAAATGAAATATTTTCCATGGAAAGCAAACGGGCAATCGTTTAGCGTTAACGCGACCAGCTGGTTGTGTTTTGGAAGGCTTACGCCGATTGAAGGAAGCGTGACGACAATATTTCAAACAAATTACTATCATTGCGTAAAGATTGAAAACAACTTTAAAATACGTTGCAGTGAGATCAAACGACATACATCAATTCAATAAAAATCTGTTTGAT
>JXXA01007004.1:0-12688 GCA_000956255.1 Anopheles punctulatus
TTTTGCCTATTCCGAGGTTCATTATCCTTGTGGTGTGATTCTTCTCCAGCATGCACACTGATGATCTAAACCATATTCATAAAAGTGGCACTAAATTGCACTACATTGGTGGGAAATTTATCTTTTCCAAGTGTTTTTTTTTTACCGGAAACTGTTTAGTTTAAGCTCCATTTCGGCGCCTTAAGAGGCGACGCGCAGGTGTAAGTGCGTGAGCTACACCCTCAGTTTAGTAACGCAACTTCTTCCTCTTTTGCTTCTGAAACAGTGTGCGACGGAAACGAATAGAAACACAGCAGCCTGCGACGGAGAACACAAGGGGAGGGCTCTTGCAATCGGCGGCAGCTCCTCAACCAACGCTTTCATCCGTGTGAAACGTGTAGAAATGTGCAGCGGTGCGTGTGCTAGTGCGTGAATGGTATCGGAGGAAAAGCACGAAGGAAAACACGAACGACGGATCATAACAAAACACGTGAGGAAAGAAAAAACACCGGTACCGGAAATAGTGTGAAACAAAAACAGCAAAAGTGTGCGCGCGCGCGTTCGTGTGTGTGTGTGTGTTATCGGGCCCCGGATGTCCGGAGGACGTGTGTGTGGCTAGACGGAGTGGGGGAGAGGGGAGAGGGTTTGATCTACCAATTTACCGATTTTATGAGCGAAACCGCCTGACGTAACGGCTGCTGCAATCTTCCCCGTCGCCGTCGTCGTTGGGTCGTCGTCGTGTCGCCCCCTGCGTGTGTGTGTGCGTTACGGCACCGGCACCAGTCGCACGTCCGGGCTGGGCTGGGCAGGGGGCAGAACCGTCCAGAAACGCTGGCGCCACCACCAAAACCACCACCAAACAAAACACCCCTCTAGACATGCATTGCCGGCGGGGTTGAGGGAGCAGGAGGAGGGCGGGAGGAGGAGGAGCAGGAGTAGGAGCCTGGAGCAGCAGGATCATGGAGATACATGTGAAACAGTGCAAGCAGCGCAACAAACGCCGGGAGCGGGCCCAACGCATGATCGCCGAACGGGATAAGGATGCGGCGGCGGCGGATGGGACCGGCGGTAATCGCGATCCGGACGACAGTGCCGACGACGACAGTGGGCCGGTCAGCAGGGAGAAACCGCACCGGCCACCCGTCCGGCGGAAGCGCAAGGAGAAGGAACCGTCGCCCGTGCTCGAGGAGGACATCATTGATGGGTTCGCGATCCTCGCGTTCAAGGCGTACGAGGATATTGAGGTGAGGAGAGGAAATTTAACCTATCTGTTGCCTACGGCTAGTCTAGTGAGCTCAGGAGATCGCTAAACGTGTGTTCTAATCTGGAAGCACCTTGACAAAGATCTTATCGATAAAGTTCTGAGATTTTTTTTATTAGATACAGTAACACACTGTCGACCATGTAACTAATATGTCGCTTTATGTTTTCTCTCTCTCCTTTCGGTACACAGTTTGCGATCAAGGTCGGTAACAAGCGCAACGAGAAGCGACTCTCATCGATCGTGGAACTGACGACTGTGATGGTGCAGGAGGAGAAGCCACCGAAGATCATTGACACCACGCCTACGAAGCTGTCGGAGAAGTCGCTCGGTGGTGGTGGCGTGCCGTTGACGAACAAGCCCAACAGCAACAGCAACAGCATTAGCAATAGCGAGAGCAACCACTCCGCGACGACGATCCCGGGCGGTCGGGATCTGGGCACGAATTCCGTGAATGCGAACGGTGGCACAGACTGGACGCTGCACCATCTGCAGCAGCAGCAGCAACAGCAGCATCTACACCACGGTGTAGTTGGACCGGGCGGAGTACCCGCTGGTGATCGTACACCGAACGGTGACGTGATCGCGGGCAATGCCGGTCCCGACGTGGGCCTGCTAACGACCAATGGTAGCGGTGCCGGTACCGGCTTGCCTGCCAATCATCATAATCACCTCCACAACCACGTGAACCATGGCGGTCTGCACAACCATCATCTGCACCATCACCATCACAGCAGCCGGAGCAGCCAGTCGTCACAGCAGCAGCAGCAACCGTTGTACCACAACCATACCCACCTGAATCATCACGTGGTGAGCAATGGGAACGTTACGAGCCCGCCCGGTGTTGGCGAAGGTGGTCCGACGGTCAACAGTGCGGGTAGTAGCAACGGTGGCACCACCAACAGTAACGGCGTGAACGGTGATGCGAGCGTTGTCGCCGGCAATGGCGGCGTCGCAGGTGGTAACGCCGCCGGGCGCAGCAGCAGTAGTAGCAGCATCAGCAGCAGCAGCAGCAACAGCAGTAGTGGTAGTACCAACAGCGGTAATGGTGGCAGCAGCAACAGCGGTATTCGCGTTGCGGGCAGCAACAATCGGAACAGCAGTAATAGTGTTACGGCTAGTGGTAGTAGCATCAATATGAACAGCAGTAGTAATAAGAATCATAGCAGCATCTGTTCTTTAAATAATCCGGTCATCGCTGCCATCATTGCGAATGGTGCGCCGGGTCGAAACGTGAACGGTAGTGGTAGTGCGCTGAGTGCGGCAAACGGTGCTGGTAGCGTCGCCGGTGCCGGCAGTAACACGAACGGGATCAGCAGCAGCCGGAGTACGGGCGGCAGCAGCGCTGCCAGCAATACTAGCAGCGGAAGCCTCAGTACGGCCAACGCTATTAGTACACATCATCCAAACCACCATCAACATCATCATCCGCATCATCATCAGCAGCACCAGCAGCAAAGTCACCACCTTCATCATCAACAGCAGCAACAGCAGCAACAGCAGCAACAGTCGCCTCATCTTCAACATCATCCTCACCATCAACAGCACCATCAACATAACCATCATTTATCAGCGGTACATGTAAGTACACTTCTTTACTGAATACCCTACATGTCGTAAAGATATTCGATTGTTGTAATGGTGTAGTTGATGCTGCTCAGGTTAATTGGATGTATAAAAGTAACAAAAAGCGCTGGAAGGCGATGAAAGTTACTGCATTTACGCTCGATCTTCTTGTTGACATAATTCTAAAACATTAGCCACGGACTTCTGTAGTTGATGCCATCTTCTCGACAGAAGATCCGTAGCGGATGAGATCTTCAAAAGAAAATCTTTCTACTGCAACTTGCATGACCGATAATTTCAAGAGAAATGTCTATTTACACGAAGATTAAGGTACCGGTCTTACAAAGAACATCTTGAACCAGATATGTGAAAGATTTATCTCAGGAACACTTCATCGCTTGCGATACATTCAGCCAACGTTCTTTGCGAATGGTACGAATGGTCTCGACTCGCCAAGACACTTCTCCAGCTTAGTTACCCATCGTCGTCACCAGCAACAGCAGCAGCGCTGGATCAGCAATGTTTATGTACTCGCGCGCCGGTCGCAAACGGCCGGGCAATAATGTTTTATAGATGTTTATAGACATTCGGTAAACAAACCTGGTCCGGAACGCACATTGTGATGGGTTGTGGAGAGTCGTTGCGGGTGGTGGGGAGGGCGTGTGATTGCAAAATCGTTAAAATAAAACAATAATCTTCACCGCGGGACAATTCACGCGCGCCTTCTGACTTCAGATCTGGAATAGTTCAATCCCCAGCAAAGAACGAACAGAAATATAAAGTCCAAACGAGAGCGAAACCACCGGAAGCGACGTTTCCTGTCCGGTGATCCGGGATTCTTGAGACGCCGACGTAGACGTCGCGGATGTGGCATAAACACAATTGGACTGCGAACGAGAATTTGCACTAATACGTACTCCGCTGCGTGGCAAAGCTGTTGCTTTGTACGTTTCGGGGTGCGGTCTTAGTGCTAATTCTGTACAGAGTAAACTTCTGCCGGCCACCAGACAGACTCCCAGAGATATGGGGCAACCACCTTCGACATATTGATGATCAGGTTTTCTGTGTGCTCTGTGTGTTTGTATAAATGAGCGCAAACTGCTCGCTAAGGCGAGTGGAGGGAAGTTACAGGCAGTAAATATGACAGGCGGCGGACCGCAAGACCAGCACCATCAATTTCACAGAATTTTTACTGCAACTAGGTTGTGTACACACCACAAAGTAGCGAGTGCTTCATTTCTGGGCCTTGGTTTACGTAGAATGTACCAACTCCGTTCTCCATGGCAACTGCTCCTGGTACTGCGCCAACCGAAGTATTTTCGAAGCGTTCGCCGTTATATTGGCGCTTTTTCGTGGAATTGGAAATTACATTTACAGCGAAATTTCGTCTCGGATTTCAGAATGTCGTCGTTAGGTTCTTTGAAATATATCAGAGTTAGGTAGACAAGTCTTGGAATAGTCTTGGAATGTGTTTTAGACTTGACTAGCTAAAAATATTATTAACTAATACTTGATAGTTGATACTTGATTAACTAATACTTGATATAGAGATATATATCTTGTGCGGTACATAGCACATTTTCCACATTGGAGTTGAAACAACTTTATTGAAACATTGAGTTATTTTGTAAGAAAAAAAAGTCCTCTTCTACATTTCAACGCAGGACCAAAAGCTAACCTATCAAGCTTAAATCTGCATTATCATCAAATCCCGTGCCGTGCGTGTGCTGGCTTCGCGAGAAAATTTGCGATAAGTAGCGCAGTGGCTCGCCTCTAATCCACCACGTGCTTACAAATAATAGCACGTCAACTTCCACCAGTGGCAGACAGCCGCCCTTGTTGATTGTTTTGCAACGACGTCTAGTGGCGTTGTTGTTTGTTGACGTTTACGCGGAATACGGCAAGCGAGATCAGTGTGGAATCACACACTCGGTAGCAGTTCAACGCTGGGTGCGCACCCATTGACCCGTGACTACAGAAACCGCATGCGACTACCGATTATTGAAACGTTACACCCACTCTGGTCGGGTGGGCGTGATGAGTGGCGGAGGGGCAAGGGGAGAGGGAGTTAGTGATTACTCGTTAATAGATGCCGATTAGCAGTCGGCGGCGAGAAGGTCCACGATTTGTCCTGGCGGGTCTGGCACACGGGACGACGGTTCGTTGATGGTTGTGCATGACAGACGAAGCTAATTAATTGTGCCTTCGTGCGGGTGTGCTGATACACTCGCGGTGATCTGATGTGCTAATGAGCGTTAACAATGTTGATGTTTTATTTTGTTTGCGTTTTGCTCTTAGAAGTCGACTCTGAAGTCTGGTTGCAATATGGTTTCTTTGGAACCTCTTGGTCGGAGCTTTTGCAGTGCAGCGAAAGCAACAAATACGGCTATTCGAATGAGCTATTAACATACATTCTTCTTCTTATTCTCCTTCTTTCACAGAATCTTTCTCTATCCTCGATCATCGATCCGGGCACGTCCGACGACAGTGGGCGCGCCTCGGAGCGACTGACGACGTCCTCTGTGGCCCAGCGGGATCCGGACAGTTCGCGAGACCGGCTCAGCGACGCTAGCAGTCGCTGCAGCTCCGGTAAAGGGTATATCTGTGATAGCGAAGGAGACGATGACAAGGTAAGCACACACTACGCACTGACTGATATCAGAAAGTTTCTTAGACCTCGGACATTTCTATTCTGTGCCTTTCGGACATATCTTGATGGTAAAAGCTTGGCTGCAGATTGAACGAACTCTAGACCTAACCTAACTTCCGTGTTTCCGCGCGGCTAAAATTAGAACCATGGTGATAATGAGCAAGCTTCCAACCGCACCTCGAGGTGCAAGGTTTACCTTTGATATTACCACCGATTCGCACCGATGTGCAAGTGTAGCGTGAGTGTATCATATGTACAAGTAGCGTGGCGAACACAGGTGTTGTACACATATGCTCACCTTCTGGGTTTCATTTATTATATTTTTGTTAGCTGTGTCATTTCGGCAACGAGTGATAAACACATCGCTCCCAGCTGTGAAAACTCTTACTGCTGTCACTGATTCTATACCATTGTCTTGCTCTTTTGCTATTTTGAGTGTTGTTTTTGTTTTATGTTCAATGCTGTGTACCACATTTTCACACATTCGCCTCGTGTCAATCGCATATTGATGCACGCTTTTCTTGTACTATCCACTTGGACCTCCAGCTTTTAGTAGCATGTTAAGATATTTCCCATGAATGTACTCCCCATGTGCGGGACTTTTTTATATGATGGTCTAATTTTCACGTTCCCGCACCCGCGCGAAGGTGTTAAGCGTGAAAAAAGCTGCTTTACTTCGCAGTGGAAGAGGTGAGAAATGTTGCTACCCGTCGCGACCATAATTATCGGATCGCTGCTACCTCGGACGCAAGTGCAGGCTTTCGATGGACACCGCGGACTTTGATATGTCGTATATGTTTGCGTTAGCGTTTCCTTCGTTGTGTATGTTAAATAATTTGTTTACCATCTCATCTTTTTTCTTACAGGTGAGTGATAACGAATATCTTATGCCGCATAAGGGTATCATCCATGCATCCATCCGATTTCCAACCAAGTGTCATCGAAATACGGTACGATAGTATAAGCTTCTTTACATATATTCATGGTATGGGAGCAATTTATTCGTTGTATTTATAGCGTTTTTTATTTTTATTTCTTTCGTGCTATAATTCAAAACACTTCTAATAATATTTGAGAAACCCCCCCCGTATAAGCTCGTAAATGATTCCTCTTGCCTGCTTCGAAAACAAACTGGTAATGTGAAAGCGCACATTAAAACCGTTTGTTAATATTTATACGGAAAGATACGTGAAATGGGCGAATAAACAGCTGTTCTGGCACGATCTTCCAGCCATCAAATCCGGCGTCATGGGGAGAGGAGATACCGGCGGGGAGATCATAAAATCAAGCCGTTTACATGCGGTGTCAAGACACTAAATCGCTTTTGTTGCACCTTCTATCCTTCCTTTACCCTCCTACTCGTCACGAAGGCATCGGTGCGTTGCCGTTGATGGATGCAAATGCAATAAAATGCAACAGCAGCAGCAAACATCGTGCGGTATTTTATTACTATCATTTCTCCTCCCTGAAATCCCGTACAGTCCCGTACGGGCCTCTTCGCCCCGCAACCAAGCTTGGTTTTATTACACTCTCAACTCCTGTGCGGTACTACGCACGTTTTGCGACCGAGTGCGAAGATTCTGTATGCACTTCGCTATATTAGCTGCTCGTAAAAATATGCAAAGTATCAACTAAAACTTTAATTGACTGCTCATTTGCACACCGCTCTCGCTTTCGGTTGGTGGCCAGTTTCAGTGGTGCCGCGAACGGGGAAGACGTTGCCCGTACGTAGGAGGTAAATGCTATCACCGGTTTGCACCCGAGCGATTATTTACGATACAGATTTACGACGCCTTTTTCTCGTATTGATTTGTGAATGCTAATTTTGGCACCATATAGCTGGTAGAGTTGGATGCTGCCGGTTTGCTGCACTCGTTTTAAAGCAATTGCATCGAGACGATGGTAGGTGAGATGATGGATGACGTTATTATGTCAGCTATAAAATATGGGGTAGGTTTCTAGCACCGGAACTCTCGTCAATGTTCATGGAAGTGTGTATAAAGATTTAAAGAATTAGATGTGGCTAGATATTCAAGCGGTCCTGGTGGTCTTTGAATGCAGTTCGTTAGGTCTATAGCTGGTGCTTGAGCAAACGTCAAAATGTGCTACCGACATGGTTTCTAGATTATATTACGCCTAGAACACTTGTCAAAATTAGGTTGCGTTGCCTTCAACAGCCGTACGATTCGAAACCTGAGTGAGCCTCACGGTCGACACGATCTAACACCCTGCAAAAACGCTGAGTCCGCCCCGGTTGTGAACAAGCCGTCAGCATGTAGAAAGAGGCGTAGAGAACTTTCCAAGAGACTCACGCCGACATGCGCTGCGTGCCAAGCTGTTTTAACAGCTGTGTTGCCAAAAGTACTCGCACCTAACGCATACACAGGTAATCGAAAAGACCGTTAACCATCTAGCCCCCCGTGTTACATGCAGAAGTCTTCGCTCTTGTGATACGCCGGTGGCCGCTATCATCATCCACCTTTCGTGCTGTGTTTGTGTTCGTGTCTCCTGTGCTAATTTTGTTTTTCTTGTTACGTCCGTACTAATTGGACGTGCTGCTCTGTGTGTACATGGAGGGCGCTCGGGTTTGTACTCCATGTGTGTATGCGTTGAAATATGGCAGAACAGAGCGCGTGCCGGTGCTAGCTTTCGGCGGTCTCCATAATAAGACGACAGGCTTCGCGTTTATCCTTGTGCACTGAGGACTTTGTCTGATCGAAGTCTAAATGTTGGGATCAGCAGCTTACACCAAGATTACGTGTGATTAATGTGACAAGTAATGCAGTGCAGTTTTTTTTTTCTTTTGTGGCAATCTACCGATCTCATCCTTCAATGTCACCGTTTAGCGCTCCCAGACAAATTCCAAGCTTTTAGTTCCAGATTCAATTCATCAAACTGTGACATATGACACACAAGTTGGTCACGCTCCGGTATAATTATTGTGTGTAATCAGTTCAGGGTAGGGTTTCAGAACGATTCATGAAGATTTGTGTGCGGCCTTGAAATCGATCTGAGGTGTTCGGAAAGATGTATGGGTTTTGACAGCTTGGCTAGAGGGATTGGTTCTGGAAGCCAACAATTACTCAGCAACTACTACTGGGATCGCTTTGCTGTTTACCCTTCTGCCGTGTTCCACTTCTCCACTCTCGCGCTCTCTCTTTTTCGCTCGCTCCTCATAGTCACCGGTTGTGGATGTGGAGATGCCCAAAAATGTCAAACCAAGTTTCGCCATTTGCACATCCATCCGGAACGTGTTCCGCATAGGGGCACAGTGTTTCGCGATGGTGACAAACTGCAGCAACAGCAGTAGCATAACACCAACGGCGCAAGCTCAAATTAGAAGCTGCTTTCGCATGAATTTTTTATGACTTTGCAATTTCGTTCCCGACCGGGACGACGTTCGTCCTGCTTGTGTCCTGCTTCCTACGGCTGTAAAGCATACAGCGACAAAGTGAGCTGGAAAAATAGAAGAAGAGGAAACGGCACAGGAGACTACGCGAAAATGCAAATGCAACTATTAGCATAAAGTGCGTGGCGGTGTGATTGTGGGGTGAGGGGGGGGGGGGGGGGAAGAGCTCTTTTTGGACGGAACCCATGTGCTCTTGCGGAATGCATATTTGAAGCGAACGCGCGCGAAAGAGAGGCCCATTGAATAGGCGTTTTTTTATCATTTCTTTTCTGGCCCGCTCCGTTTTTGGTCGTTGGGTCCTCGAGGGTAGGAGGAGAGCGTTTGCGCAATGTTTTCTACACTTCTTGTTTGCTTCGTTTATGTAAAGAAACTTCATGGGTGTATAGGTGTGTGTGTGTGTACTCGAACCCCCCGCAAGCAGTACAATCTCGTCAAACCCATTCCATTCTTCGTCCGTCTTTTTCTTCACGCGCCACTCACCGGTGCTTGTTGCAGGGTTCGTTGCTTCCATTCGTGATCCCCCTTCTGGATGGACCTATGCAACTGCTCTCGCACGCATACGAACGTGTCTCAGTGCGCGTGTAGTGCGCCACATGAATATGCATGATATCGCAACGGGGAGAAGAAGCGCCGCAATATTTGTGCTCTCGTTTGCTCTCCTGCTTTCTTTCTCCTGTAACAAAACCCCGAGTGCGAACAAAGCGTGAAGTGGTTTCATTAGTTTGTTTGTTTGTTTTTTTTACTTGATTCTATTATCGGATTAGTTTACTTCATTTGGGAAAACATGTTCGAACAGCAGTTCTTTTTGGAAGGATATGCCGAGTCGTACGTTTGCTCAGTCTCCAGTGGGAAGATCACGGCACGCCAGAGCGAGATAGCGTAATCGATTATCGTGTAAACAATGCTTAAAGAGCGAAAATGAGAGAACTAAGGAGCTGTTGGCGGAACAAGAGAGTGCTAGTGAGAGAGCTAGAGCGAGACTTTTGGCAGGAAAGAGAGCGTTGATTGCTGAGCGCTCTCTTGTTTTCTGGCGGCGCTCCATCACGTGCCCTGCGAAAGAAGAGCGTGTCGGTTGCGTGCTGTTGCACTCTTTTCCCGTATGCCTGGAGGAATGTGCTGCTTGCTTTGCGCTGTTCTTTTCTATGGCGCATGACATCTCCGGAGAGTCATCCCGTGTGAGCGAGACGGTGCGATCCGATTCTGTCAGACGTGCAGCGTCGAACGCCGGTAAACAATAAAAGGAGACAGGGTTCGCCGGTGGAAATTTCACGCTTTCGTTTACCACTTATTCATTGCGAGTTTAGACACCGTGAGAGACGGACGTGAGCCGCGCGCGTTTGTGGTTGGCGTTCGATGCCCGTGTCGTGTTTGGCGAGGGTCGGTTTGACATTTCGTAGTGTCGTTTTCGCTGTGATTTGTGGGTGTGTTACGTGCGTGTCGTGTGTATCGTGAGCCATGATTATTGTTGCATATTTCCGATTCTTTTCCTGTCTTTGTTATCCATTTACGGTACTCTTTATACGAGCGATCGCAAGCCGATTATCAGCCGGAAAAGCGACAAACAGGCGTGGAAATGAAGTTAACCAACGGCCCAAATGAAACACTAAAATTTACCGAAAAACAACCGAACGCCATCACCGTGTGCATAATGAATGGATAAGAGCCAACACACAAGCGCACTTCAGTGGAGCAACGAAAAAAAAAAAATGGGCGAATACGAGAAAACGAGAGACATAAACTGAAGCAAACAAAGCGACATTTGACAGTTCCTTCCTTCTCGCACGCTCGTTCGTACTCCATTTCACACCCGGCGGCGGTCTTTCGGGACAATTTGTTTGTTTTTGCTTTGCACCGAGTTTGGCCGTGTATGTGAGACGCGCATTCGGGAAACGTATTCATGTACACAGGACTTTCGCCGTTTTCGGTGGGACTTTCCCTAGGGAGTTTCAGTTTTTTTTTTGTTTCAACAACCAAGCGGCAAGTCAAGTAACCGACACTGCAGTACGGAGGAGTCAACTCTTTGTTTCAAACATGGTAGTATCCTGTGTGGTAATGGTGCGCATACTCTCTGCCGTTTTCGTGAAAGCTTACGGTTTTGTTTTGACAGTGCCACCATCTCGAAAGGTGTAAGAGAGCGAGAAGGAAGTTTTTAATATGTTGCGTGAGCTCGGGAGGTGAAGTGTAGGTAAATGACCATCGCTGTGTGCTGATGCAAATGCTACTATTGCATCTACTACTGACTAGTGGACGGGAAGTGATGGTACTGTCAGATCGGTCTCTACCACACTCTCTGAAACGTCAACACTGGCGTTGGCAGTTGCCATCGTTGCCGTCGAGTGTGCGATGAATGCTTAAATCAACGCTCTGACTCATCATAAACGCGAATCTGGATTCCAACAGCGGCGATGGACCTCCCAGCTTGCCAGTTCCGAGGCTGCTACTCCCTTTTCGCTTCGCGTTGCTATCGTGCCGCGTTTCGGAAGCTCCCGACACCCGGGGGTTTGGCCGAAGTCGTAAATTGGTCGTAAACGGGTCGTAAAACTTGGTCCCCGCCGACACCGTGGACGTGATTACGGATTGGATTTTTTTTTTTTCATATGCAATTTCCGAACACGAAGAGGGCAAAAGAGCGGATTATATGGGTAGACATTAATGTGTGTATTATAGTGTGCGCGCGCCGGACAGAGAGCTGCTTTTTTTTTCGGAGTGCGCTTTAGGATCATTTTCGTGCGATCCGGTCGGTTGTCATCGATAATCTGATTAGAGCAAGAGAGTGCGTTGCTCAGCGGGTCTGTTTGGGGAGAAAATAAGCACGACACAGAGCACCGGTGGGAGAGAAAGAGAGCGAAGGAAAAAAGATGATCATTCGATACCTTCGTTTTGATTTGTGATTTTGATCTATTGCCAATATGATAGCCATCGATTTAATCTCCATTTTGTGTTGTCCACCGTGAAGATAACCGTGGGATGTCAGTGCCCATATAGTGTATTATGTGTATATGTGAAAGTGTGCTTCCTTGGGAATGCCTGTGTGTGAGTGGGCTTCAGCCTGTGCCATATCGTCTCGGGAGTCGTTGAATGCGACCAACAGTCGGAGCGTCGTCCGTAACAGTAGCAGAAGTATTCGTAGTAGTACTAGTTCAGGCAGTGGGGTACAGCGAGCGAAGAGTGTAAACGATCATCTGCTCTGCACGTGCATCATTGGTGCTAGATATGGGAGTGTTGGTGGGATGGTGTTCCGTTGCAGTAAATACACGAGATAGTGGATGTGCTAAAGAGAAGTGATGTGATGTGCTGCAAATGTGTCGTAGGTGCTGTAGGTGGTGCCTACCTGGATGGTAGCGCAGAGCGTGTTGAAGTACGCCGGTGTTGATAGTATTCCATTTTGCCGCACGGAGCGTGTGCGATTCAACAATCAACCCTTAGTCTAGAGGAGTCTCAGCAAACCACACAATCAAAACTGTACGCACACACCCGGAGGGAGAGAATATCGGCGTGATATATCAAGCGTGGAGACCGGAGCAACTTCCCCGCACCGATCGCAACTCGCACTTCAATCAGAACTAAGCAGTGGAAGTCTCGCCGCGTCCGTCACATGTCCGACGGGGAGCGGTCCAGCGGGAAGCGTTCCTAGTACGACGGCACCACCTCCCATCACGCCGGCAAGTGCGGGGGCCAGCGAGACAGCGCCGTAAAAAGCTGGGCAAAACAGCCGGCGGAGGCGGTGGCGCCGGCGGTGGTGGTGCTGGTGGTGACGGTGGAGATACTGCGAATCGAATATCGTCCGGTGGTACCAGGACGACCGCCGGCTCAGCGCCGGTCG
>JXXA01007013.1:0-12590 GCA_000956255.1 Anopheles punctulatus
TAGCAATATTTTAAATGCTCTCCTTTCTTACTAATTTTTGCTCAATTTTATCGTTCTTTCTTTAATTTGCATTAGAATTATGTTCAAACAATTCTCAAACATAATCCATCCACTGATTTTTCACTAGTTTCTACAGATGAGTGTTTAGAGCGGGCGAACCTGCTCGGCCCACAACGCATCCTCAGCACGGATGGCTTCGAGGGCGACCTGTTGGTAACGCTGTATGCGTGTCGTTCGTGTTGGTGAGTGGCAATTTCCCTCGTACTCCGGTGGAATTTCCCTCACGGCAGCCCCAGCTACCCTGCAGTCGCGTTTGTATTGGTGCGGACGATCGGTGAGTGACTGCTCTTATTCTCTCAGCAACCTCCGTGTGTAGCTTCCGTTGTAGTGTGAGTGTTCGCCCAGGCCGGAGCACGAACCGTGAATGGAGACAGTGGGACGGGCGCCGGGGTGAGACATTTTTCCCACACACGCTTTGGTGAGCGAATTTTTCCACCGTTCGCATCAGTTGGATCAAATTTATGCACCCGTTCGGTATCATCTCTCGTCCCGGCCGAGTGTGCCCGTACGCGTTAGTAGATTAACCAACAAAAAAAAAGAAAAGAAAAGAAAAGGAAAAAGTGAGAGGGAAAAGCAGCCGTGTATTTTCCCTCTTTGCGTTTCTATACATCCCCCTTGTTATGGTGGTGGAAAATTCGTAGCAGACGTATGGGCGGATAAAGGCAGCGGTGAAGCAGAAGCGCGAGACATCAGGTTCTGTTGCACTTGGTTCCGACGGTGGCGGTGCCAACGTTCAGCAACGATCTCGTGGTGTATTTATTCGAGTGTGTTTGTGTATGCGAGTGTGTGCATGCTGGTGGACCACCGTAAGTGAGCGTTTGGTTTTCCGTGTGCTGTATACTGTGTGCGATTGTGCTAAACGGAATCATTTTTTTTCGGAGGTGGGATCGTGGTCAGCTTTGGTGCGCTTCACCGGGAACGGTCGTGAGGGAAGTGAGCTTGAAAGGAACGAGCAATCAGGTGCCCTTTGGCTGACCTAAGCCGTACAAAGAGGGCAGCAGATAAACCAACAACAACCACAAAAAGAAATGAAACCAAAATCACCACAGCGGCGCTGGTGGAGGGCAAGAAAACGTCCCGGAGTTTCCCTTTCGTTTGACTGCCCCCTGTACGGGTGTGTTTCTACGTGTGTTTGCAAGTGTGTGTGTTCCTGAGCTGAGAAGGAGGAACGAAATTTTTGGCTCCCAATCTGACGCCAACTATCGGGCACTGGCAATGGTGCCAGGTGGCTACCCGCTACATCAATAAGTGGTTGGTATTGGCCAACGACCGCACGACACAACATGGCGAAAGCGAAAGCGTCCCTGGCGAGAGTGAAAACCCCGTGTGACTCTTACAAGTTGCTCGTGTGGAGGTGCTGGAGCAGCTTCCGGAGGCTGCCTTCGCATGGATTTCTCCCCGATGCGTCCGCGAGCAGAACCATCACACACACACACACCTGTTTCCCATCGGTGCCAGGCGGTGTGACAAATGTGTGTGCCTTCTGTTTGCTTCACTTTTCCCTCCTTCACTTCTTGGGCCGTTTCGAACGCTCGAAAACACGCAAAGCATGTGAAAAATTCATCGCAGCAAGTAGCGCGTTGTCCTGCTGCTACATAAATTATCTCATTTCGTCTCGGCCTCGAGACGCGCCTGTCGGTCGGTGTTGGAAGAGAAAATGCCAAAGAAAAGGGAATAAAAAAAAAACGCGCAGGAAACGAAAAAGAATGCTCACAGACCGGACTCACACGGAGCCTTCCACTTTTTTGTTGCGATTTTCCTGTGGTATGCGAGAGTAAGAGAGGGTTTTTTCCGGAGCGTGATTGTATTTGTACGCTGCAGAAAGAGCAAGAGAGAGTGAGAGAGTGAGAGAAAAGAAGAAAGAGAGAGAATACGTGAGTCAGATCTGAAGATCTGTCGAGTAACATGTAGGAAGTCGGTGGAATGTTTTTCCTTCGCTTTTCCAGATCAATAGCCAACGGTCGTGATCCCGTCGCTGTGAGCAATGGTTCTTTCCATTGTCAGCAGGAAAGATCCTTACCACAAACGTTCGTAGCCGTAGCAGACGGAGTTCAATAAAATATTTTAAATCAGACCAATTAAATTAATTGATATACATTTTAATCGTTTCCAAATAAAGCTTCATTTTCGGTAAAAAAAAGCCCTACGAGGCGCCAGAATTCCATTTCTAACTAGAGTCCCGAATAGAGTGTGCCTATGTGTGTGAGTGTATGTGTTTATCCTAATTACTTTATACCTGTCTTGCTTCTCACCGCCTTCGTTTCGTACCCGTTGCTTCAGGAGGAAAGCAAAACTCGAAGCAAATTAATTGAGCGCCAGTGTTGGGTAAAGGTATGAAAATGAACCCAATTTTCCTCCGGTGAGAGGGAAGCGAATGGAAGCGGTAAGGCACGCCTGGCCTTCCGGCGCCATCAACCAAACACACACACGCATGTACAAACACACACAGGTACATGAGGGAACACAAGGGAAAGGAAATTGTGGTGACCGATTGTGTTAAACGGTGGTGTTTTCCTTTTCCCGGGTTCGAAGCGCCTTTCCCCGGCAGTGAGTGTGTGTGTGGGTCCGTGGTGATTTTCAGTTTTTTGTATATGTAGTGCGCGCCAAAGGTCCTTCTTCATTTGTCCACCCTGAGCCGAGCCGGGTGCCGCTGAAGGACACGGTGCGTCGGGAAAGTGTAAGAAAAGAAGGTTAAAAACACTCCGTGTGCGTAAAACGAGGGCTTCGTAGCAGCCAGAGTTCAAGAAAACAGGTTAAAGCTATTAGCTCGCAAGGTGCGAAGGAAGGCAGGAAACCCTTCCGAGCGAGTACGTGTGTGTGTAACATTGGAAAATGCTGCCGCGAATGATGGCAAGCAAGTGGTGAAAACGACAAAAAAAAAACACAATCGCGCAAAGTATGGAAAGAAAAACAAGACGCACACTTTTACTTCCATTTAACACATTCCAACACTTTTCGCCCCCCGACACACAGACACACACGCACATGAAGCCTCACGGGAGAGAAATTGTAATGGCTATTGATCCACAAGTGTGCAAAACAGGAATGGAGAAAAAAAATTGTCACTAAACCTGGAAAAATCGACGTTAATTGGAGTTTTGTTCAAGTGCGCGCAAGTTTTTATTCCATACTCTATTTTCTTCATCCTCCTTCCTTCTAAGGTCCCGTCGACGTCGTTCATCGGTGTGATAACTATTGTGCATTTGTAGTGTGGTGGCTTTGTGTGGTGCGTTGCTGCTGTTGTGCGATTGTGTGTGTGTGGCTATTGTGACCCCTGGTGCTGGTATGAGTGCCGTGTTAGATGCTATGTGTCGAGTGCGTGTAAAGTAGCACCAGCAGGAGCAAAAGTGAAGCCTACTTCGTATGGTTCGTTAGCAACACGCGCGCCCACATACACACTCGCGCCATCTTAGAGAGTGCAAAAAGTGGTTGGAGCAATAGGGGGCACCCGGGCAAAAAAAGAAGCAAAGCTTGCAAAACCCTTGTTGCACAAGTGCGAGAGGAAAGAAGTTGCGGTGCTCGATTGGTGCGTCATTAATTTGTGCGACGACAGGACAAAGAAAGCACGCCCGAGCGGTAAGTAATGCGAACAACAATTAGACCGTAATTATGCAAAGTGCAAGTCGAAAGTGCAGTTTGGTGAAAAGTTTTCACCTGGGTAATCTGGGTTAATAGCTTTACCTGCTTGTCCCGCGGTATGATGATAGTTTCGTTACCTTGCCTTTACTCTGAATGACCCCAATCATCTCTAAGTGGAAGAAATAACATTAATTCATGTCACAAACACTGCATAAAATGCGTATAGAAAGAATTGTGAGTCATTAATTGATATGTCTGGAAGAATCGATTAGAAATCATCATCATTACGAGTTGTGAATGATCAACACTGTTTGATAAAATTTGATTTTATCGATTTTTTTTTTACCTAGTAGTTTGGCAATACGCAACATATTTTAATGCAGACAAATATGCTAGTTTCAATTTTCTCAACACTTAAATAAATATAATGGAAACTTAAATTTGGTCAAACTTTCGTAGGAAGCAGGGACGTTTTTGTTCCATTTGATAAAAGTAGGAAAAATCTAAGAGTTGCTGTACCATTTAAATAGATTCCATCGTTTGAATAATAAAATCAATTGCAAAAATTTCAAGTTCCGTTAAACTAGTTGAAAAGAAAATTCGTGTTAGGATTTGGAATAGATCTTATAAATGATGGTATTTTAGTTTTTTTTACAAAATCAAGATTGAAAACTGAAAATTGAAATAGGAAAAACGAGAAGAGAGAACAATCAACATCAAAGACATCATGCCATGGTCCAATTGATACAAAATATAAGCCTGTAAGACAGTGAAACAATAGTTTCCATCCCTTTCAATAAACCGAAGCGTGAGTGGTGTGCGAAATGATTTTCGTCTGGTATCACCACCACCTGTGCCGTGTACGTTTTGTGTGCGTGTATGCGTACCGTAGACCAGAATTTCAACCGCAAACGCGAATGGTCTCGGGTGGAATCTCGATCAACAAAAAAAAAAGAAAGAAAGAAAAACAAACCCAAGCGAGAAACTAAAACGAAAAAAAATACTCATACTCTCTCAAACACCTAAACCAAGCTGCGGCCGTCTGTTCGCCGACAACGCTACACTGTTAAAAATAAGAATAAATCTAATCGCACCTTCACGTTGCCGCTCGCCGCCATGCTCCGTCCATCCCCGTCAAAGCCATTTGATCCCTTTCGATTAACGGGCAAACTAATGCCGCACACAGCGGCGGGTCGAAGTTGGATCGTTTTAGCGCGCTGGTGGTTGTGGTGGTGGTTTAGCTTGACCTCCGGTGGATTTGAGTCGACTTTTTTACCATACCTCCTCACGTAACTCGCGTTCTCATGCTAACGAGAACGGGATCGAGGTGGCTCATAATCCGGCCACCCGATGGTTCGGTGCCGATTAACAGAATCGTATTTTAAGAGACGAGTCGATGATTTTGTTGAAAAGGGGAAAGCATTTCGAAGAGCTCGGTTGTACGTTGCGCTTCGGGTGATGAACATTAGAGCACAAAGATGAAACTAAATCCCCGCCAAGGTCAATGTTAACATCCCTTATCGGGAGTGAAGCGGTTTTTATTACTGGGATACGCATTGGAGTTCGAATATTGCTCACCAAAAGCTTCTATGGTAGCGGCGAATGAAACACTGAAATTTATGCCCACAATTTTTACGATGCAATTAATCCAACCTCGGCGTTACTGGTATTAATTGTCTATCGCGCTCTTCACCGGTGTCTTCGTTTTATGATCTCTCCTTCACGACGCTTTCAATTTGCAAAACTCGCATTAAAAGTCAAAACGATTATCCTGACCTCCCTTCTGGTGGAGGGGGGATAGCTTGCCAGTGCAACAACGCTCCTCGTAGGCTTGGACGTTCTGGAAAAAAGGGTTTATGCGGAAATTAATTGGAACGCACTTTTGCGAATCTTGCGGTAGTTAAACTCGATGTGGAGCGAAATTATAACTCACCGCAAGCCTCTCATTAAGTCAGGCGGAAAGAGAGCGTCATTTTAATACCTTTCGGTTGGCGATACACTCATCAAGTAACTATAAGCGGAATGAATCACCGCCAGCGCAATCCCTTGCCAAACAAATGCCGAATGCTAATTGATGTTGACTGCTCCGAATCGCATCTCAATCGGCCCCAGCAGCCACCACTCACGGTCACTGGCCAAGACCAACATCAACACCTGGCCCGTTCACGTCACAGCAAAAAACAGAAACGAGTAAAACGGGTAAATAAATTCCCTCCACGCTGCACGCCTAATCGACCCCTTAATAGATACATCCCGGGCGGGCAGATTGTTGGCACCGGTTCCGGTGGTGAATTTTTCAATTTTCAATACCACGCCACCACGCGGGAAGGGAAAATCTACCGTGGCGTACAGTGGGTTCGCTGCCAAGAGTCTGCTCGCCTGTCGTTATCCCCAAAGCCAACGATTTTGGCTCATTATTTGCGGGTTTTCGGGTTTGAGGTGTATCAAAAAAAGAACCAACAATCGTGACTCCCTTGTCCTTCCTGCAACCTGTTGTGCTGTCATCATCTATGCTCTTGATAATGCACGACCAGGGCCCGATTTCCGGAAGTCGAGGTTTTTCAGCGTGCCCAAAATTGGCTTTCTGCTTGCCGAATTGAAAACACTGCGTCAGTGATTAAGCAGGAAGGCAGGATCGTTTGCAATGAGACCATAACGTGTCCTGTCTGTCATGCACTCACTCTCTCATACACACACACACGTGCTATACATTTTGGGCGCGTGGCAGCAAACCTCGATTGTCCCGATGGGGCGGACCGCAGTCGTGTTTGGCTCGGTGCCCTCCGTTGTCCTGGGAGTTTGTATGTCACTAACCGGGAAGGATGCGGTGAGCTAGGGTGCTGTATTCACCACTCGCACGAGGTTCCGCCGAAAAGGTTGGTGTGAAAATGGGACCGAAGCAACAAGGGACTGTGCAACTGGTTTTTCAGGGGCGCTACCGTTGTTTTTCGTTCGATTGTTTGATTGATGTCGAGATTTGGCGCGTGCAACAGCTCTCGACAGTATTTTTTGGTGTGTTTATTGGGGTGTGTCCATTGGGATCACCGCATGGGCGTTTCATTTCAGAATATTTCGCCAAGTCAATGGAGTAAGGATGACTCATGATTTTGATTGTAAATAAATTCGGTATATCTTCCCGAGTCACACTAATTAAAATCTTTTCAGAAATGCAATCTTCGATATCTGAATCGCTTATTTTTCGATTGTAAATGCTTCGATGAAAAAAAAATCCCTTGGCAGAACAGTCCAACCTAAAAGAATGGTCCTCACAAATGGATAATAAATCAATCCAGATAAAAATTATCAAAAGAATAAAAATACAAGTCCTTCAAAGAACTTGCCATCCCAGGAAATTTCACCAGCTCCTGCTTAATTCCTGCAGATAAAGTTGTAAAAAGCTGAAATAATTATATTGCCACCCCATACACTAAACGCTTCTCCTTCCACATGAAATGTTTCATTCGCTGTAACGAACCACGCGAGTACGAAGAGATTAGCATTATGATACGCGGCATAATTGAGCCACCTGCAATTGCGGCACCCTGTTACCCACCAGCGCACCACACACCGACACGAAACGCCAGGCATCAGATCATTATAGATGGTTTTGAGAGAAAACAAAACAAAAAACTCCCGTCTCGACCGCTTATTTGCGCATTGTCACGCGTATTTTTTTCTCCCATTATTTCTTCTGTCTCGAGCGGTGTGTTTGTGTGTGGATATGTTAGCGAGCGTTCGAATCGTTCTGTCGACGGGTTGTTCACCACTTCCCGGTCTGACACATCTCCCGCTGGGGGTTTTCTTTTCGCTCGGCGGGATAAGCGTTCGGCCCCGAAGGTGTTGGTGGAAGACGCAGTGAAAGGTTGGCTTCCAATATTTATACAACAGTTTGGTTATTTCTTCGCGGGGTTTCCTTTCGCGCAACGACGAAACCACAGAAATGTTGTAAAGGGAGAGTGAGAGAGAGAGAGAGAGAGAGAGAGAGAGGGGGGCGGAGAGGGTGTACTTTGGGGAAATTCATCGCTCCTTTCGCTCTCGACGTTTGTTTCATTTATCTTGCCTTGATGGATGAACAGACTCGAATCCTGACCACTCCTGCCAATGCAAACCGCTGCGCCTGGCCGAGGGCGGCACAAACCACCGAGCGCGCAAATATTATGTTTTCACCCTAGCCCTCGCCGAACGCAAACCCGGTACCGGTCCCACCCTCCTGCTTGCTCGGGAACGTACGGCTGATGTTAAAAATAAAAACCCCTTCTGTTCAATTTCGATTCTGGCAACGATTATCACATGAGTTTGCACCTTCTCGCCTGCCTGCCCGCATTCTCACGTTATCATTTTTTCCCTCTCCTTCCTCCCTTCGCGCCTTTTCTCTTACACAGCCTTCTACCAGTAGTCACACAACAACCCGTTTATTAGGATTTTTATGAAGTCTTTATTTACGCTAACTATTTAATGGTTCTGGTTCTGGCGCGTCCGCTTCGCGCCTTCCCCTTCGGGTTCGCGTAGCGTTGTGGCGTAAAATTTTACAATTGCTTTCCCTCGCCTTGGCACGAACGTCATAGCCAGTGCATTTGAGTCAAACGGCTGGCACGCTACAGACCATCGAAACGAGCGGACGAGCATGAGACGACGGTTGTGTTGCGTTATGTGCGTGTGTTTTCCTGTAGTCGTTTTTATCTCACGCTTTTCTGCCCGTTCGTCGATGATTACGTCGATTTTTTGTGTTGCTGCTCTCTTCTTTTTCCCTTTATGAAAATAAATGATATGCCAATGTGTGCCTCTTTCAACACCTACCACGAGCATGTGTGAGGGAGAAGTGTGTGGATTTCGTTTTTTTTATTTTGTAAAGTCGGTGAAAGTCAAGACGTGCATTGCAGCGTCAAGTGCGCAATGTGTAAAATACGTCAGTTGTCAATTATTCCTTGCTTGGTACGTGTCACACGCGCGACAGACGCACTTTCGACTCGATGGAGAACGCAAACAGTGGGTAGAAAGTGTGTTTTTCGAAAGGGTTAGCAGCGAACGCGACGCAGTAGCGTTTTAAAATTGATCTAAAAAAGCAGTTGCATTTCATGTCGATAACTAATATCAGGAGCGGATAGATTGATTATTTAGCACGTGCAAGATTGCAATAAAGTAAAATCTTTTTATAAGAACTATATTAAATTTTATCCCATTCGTGAAGCAAAAAAATGGAAATTCAAAAGCGAAGCTATTACTGCAAGCTTTTCATTAATTAGCAGTTTAAGAATAATGACTGTTCATTTTGTTAATGAAATTTCAAGAAAGATTTCATAAAAAGTTATTGAAAAATGTGCCTGTTAGTAAAATAAAATATATATTTTATCACATTTTTTTGTTCGTTGAAGCGATACTTAAATGTAACAACAAAAAAATTGCTTTTTTCGTGGTTGTATCATCCAAAGTTGGGAAAAAATCAGTTTTAGTTATTTTGCATCGTTCTACTCTCAGGTTTTTTATAAACTAAATGTAGTTTTAATAACTTTCGAGTAAAAATTTAGATATACATTTGTTATAAAGACTTTCTCAGTGATATCCACTAAAAGTGTTTGAGATACGTAGCCGTATTTGTCTACTGCTGTTCAACACTCATCCTACTTACAAAGGCTTCCTCCTTAATGCTAGAACGACCAGTTCCTACGACCATCAGCTATTTATTTATGCAGTCAATAGGCTATTACTGGCTCATGCCGCAAATCACGCACCGCTCGTGAATTATTGGGCCACCTTAAAAGTGCTTAAAACGGGCCACACTCACATCCGCTCTACCGCATTTCGCGTAATGCTAGGCGTAATGGCGTACGTTCGGATTATGCTTTCGCATTTTACGATCGATTGCGAGCGTGGTAACGCTCATCGATCAGCGTTCCGAACACCGAACGTGCCATTCCAGCGATTGGCGATCCCATTAACAGGCGTCAGATATCGACCTGACAATCATGTTTCGATGGTGCTTTGTTACTTCTCCGTTTATTGCCTCTTCCGGACCACCTAAAACTTTTTTTTTTGCATACATGCCTCATGCCACCTTCCCCGCTCAAGACAAAATGTTGATTATGCACTTTTCACGCGCGGCTGGACGGAGGAAGATGATCTTGGTTGTGCTGAAAAATAAATATAAAAAAACCTATCCGACCATTTTCACGTTCCCAAGTTCAAGCTGGCGGGTGTTAGGTATGCATGTGGTGTCTCAAAAATAGAACCACCCACCCACCTTCACTCGCTCGCACAACCACACACACACACACATGGTCGTTCGGTAGTCAAATCGTTCGTTGCTATGAATATGAGCGTTAGTCAGCGTGTTTTGTCGCTGTCGACCGATTTGCCACCCGGTTATGTTGCGTGTTGCGGAGCAGACCATCGCCTCCCCACCCCCTCATCACAGGCCCAGCAACGCCACCGCACCCGCATCCAAACGCTGCATGTGTCAGGTGTCAGTCAGCGGCAGTCAATTTACAATGAACCCAAATTTATCGTCAAAACATTCGGCCCGATGACGCGGCCGTACTCGAAACGCACGGTTCGCACGCACGCAGGCGGTGGTCCGTGGTCGCCGTGATTGTGTTCACTCGATCAAGATGCTACGGGGAACCTTTGTGAGAGCTCCTTTCGATCTACAATGTAGTGGTGGTACACGAACGCGTAAAATAGCATGTAATAGCATATTCTCTCCGATTCGATGGCCTTCAGTTCCGGGTGGAGCCTAGGGGTTCTGCTGCCTCGTACGGAGAACCGTTTGGTCCGACGCAACGTGCGCTCGTCTTCGCTTCCTTCGAACCGGAAATGAAAAATAGGTTATCGTGTTCGTTTCGGCTGTACCGGGAAGGATAAAGTGTTTATTCGAACGATCAATTTTAAACGATTTTCTTGCCCATATTGTTTGAGGCGATTCGACAGGAAACCGTTTTTCTTTCGGTGTCCTGGTGGGGTTTGTCTGTTTGGGCGTTTATGATGGAGAAAAGATGTTTCCTTTTGATTTGCGAATGAAATGAGTCTGTTTTATGCGTGTTAAGGAATCATTTTCAAAACTTTTCAACTTTTCAGTCACTGGTCTTAATAGCAATCAAAATAACAAAAGCTTATTAGAAATTAACATTCTATTATTTCATAGTTCAAAGAATTTAAATTTATTTAATGGAAATAAAAAATTCAGTGCATTAGTTGAAATGCAAAATTAAACACAGAAAATATCATATAAATCGATTTATGCTCGATTTATTTCTTCATCAATAGAAATTCATTGATCAACTGACGTGTCAAAAATAGTCCATTCTTATACTTACTATAAAGCAGATCATTTTGTACTATCATTTTGTGAGGATCTTGTCCGAATTGTCCATGAGAAAATGTTTTATTTATACCTATTAAATATTGAGTTGTGTCTTTTGTTAAATTGATACTATTTTTATATTTTCCGAAACAAAACATTACACAAAGATAAAAAAAATCATTTGTTCTGTCTGTGTCAGAAATAAAAATTTAAGTGTGATTTTTTTCTTTCTCTCAAAACTACGCTTTATGTAGCTTCGCTTTTGTTCTACCGTTTGTTTTAAAAAACAGCAATAAATTGAGTTCTTGTTCAAAATAAAAAAAAAGCCGCACATACATCACCCACGCACTACTACTGCACTGTGGAAAATTGAATTTTGATTCCCATTTCCTATTTTACAGCACGCTCCGGTCTCGGTCGGAGCTGCGCAACTAAAGTCATGTCGTTCGTTTATAAAACTTTATATCAAATTATGCCTTTTTGTTCGTTTATTTGGGTTTGTCTACGGAAAAACCCTAACAGAGTGAGAGCAAAACTCCCCCTTCCACAAAAAAAAGAACTGCCCGAATCTCATCGGCAGCAAATCGGGTCACGGGTGAGGCAAATAAAATCGCTGGTTCATTGCCCCATCGAACAGCATCGAGCCATTTGTTACCGTTTTCCAATCGGATTCCGAGTCACCACCTAACATCTCACCTTCTTCTTCATCCCACTTCTCCCTCCCATCGCCGTTTCAGCGCAAAGTTCGTGTTTGGTACGTTTGTCACGCGAACAAAAAAGGAAAATCCAAAACAAAAACCGGCGTCTCCGCCGCTGTCACTCTGCCCGTGCCCGCTGCCGGGACGGAAATTGATTTTCGAGGATTATCCTTCTCGAGGGGTGAACTTCCGCAATCGCGGGCGGATGAGTCGCGAGCGAGCGAGCGCCGGCGTAAGTTTGTGCCCGCTTGGCTCGACGTGTCTCTCCACCAATTCCATTATCGTTTCGACTTAGCCTCCGTGAGTGGCACCGTGTGGGTGGGTGGGGCTCCGGGTGGGTGGTTGAGCTTTTGGTTGTTTTAGTTCGTTTCCTTCCGCACGCTTCCCTCTTTCGGTGCTTTCATCAAACATGGGGCATGGGGCAACCAAGTGTGAGGTGGTCGTGTTCGGGGTAGCAATTTTATGTTTGATGAATATCGCTGCCTGCGTTCGATAGATGCGGATTTTACAATAGTTTACGAAGCATCCGATGTGCGATAGGGATTATTGGTATGTCGACAATCGGCATTTCGGTGAAAGTAGAAACGTTGAGCGAGCGAACGTGATGGGATGTTGGCTGTGATGGGTTGTGTTGGCTGTGATGTTGAATGTTTGCGGTTGGTGTAATCGGATAAATGGTTCAATTTTCAGCGTGACGTGGTTTGACATGGGAACGCTGACTTTATTGTATTTGCAATGGGGGAATTTGTTTTAACTATAGCTCTTTTGATAATGATGATTGCTTCAAATTTGTTAACTGAGCTATGTATGTTTCTAAATATAAATATATTCTCAAGTGCCTGGGCTTGCAGGGTTTATATCTTCTTCAAACTTCCCACGATGATTTCGCAATCAAAAAAGGATTGATTTTTTTATGAATCAAAACATAAACTTATATGTCTATTCCATAGCTTTCA
>JXXA01007017.1:0-13219 GCA_000956255.1 Anopheles punctulatus
AGGAACCCACCACAAAAGCTCGATTGATTCCCGGGAAACCCGGCATCCCCAGCTTCCAGCCGGCCGGGCGAACAAAGGGGACAAACACACGCAACCACGTACATAGACACTTCCGCGTAGCAACGATCAACAAAAATCAATATCAGCCCTAATTGGGCAAAACCACTAATAGAGACGCCAAAAGTTTAACGTTTAATTTAATTACACCCATCCGACCGACGGACCGACCGACGTCCGTGTGTGGGAAGCGTGGTGAAAGACTCAAGGGCGAACACTGTTCTCGATTGCTTTTTGATAGAGAACGGTTCGAGGCACACCACCCATCCCCAGGTCTTGGCTTGGGACGCGTGTAACCGAGAGGAGTCCAGCGCGTTCGCCTTGGACAGCCTTACTTCGCCTGTCCCCGGCAACAAAGCCTGGACCGACTCACGCTGGACCGGCAGGGGCCAGTGGCGAAGAGATTAGGTTGCGCAAGCGAAATAATTGCACCACATTTAGCAGCAGCAGCACCATCCGGCGTGCCGGGGGACGTGGGAGAAAGCATTGTGGTCCGTTTTCTGTTGTTTCCCGTAAGCCTCTTTGTCGTGCGGATTTTCGCGTCCCCAGCAAATCATTCGCTGCCAGCGTTGATTGCACGAAGCCTCCGTGGCGCGTGGAGTGGTGAAGGCGAACATTTAAAGGCTTTAGTTAAATGCGAACACAAAGTGGCATGCAAAGCAGTTGTTGGGAGTGGTTTGTGACAAGCTTCGGAAGTAAATAAATTGACAATCTCTGGTGTTGGTAGAGTATTTGGGTGTGGATTTGTTGTTATAATTTTTTGCTTTACTTTTCTTTAACAATATAATAGCTAATCTTAAAGCCTTACCTTCACCGTCGGACACTTAAACTTTCAATGCATTTACTCTCATCCAAGGCTTACTCGATTGAAGAGGATGAATACTTGGGTGTTGTAATGTGTACGTGCTGGAAATCAGTCACTGGAGTGCCGGAGTGTTTGTGGATGATGTGATGATATCCGATGTTGACGTTGCTATTGCCGGGAAGGAGCAGCTGATTGGCAGCCAAGCAGTTCCTTTTTGCCCTCGGGGCTACTCTACTGCCCTTATTTACCGTCTGGCTTGAATATTTTACATGCTACATGCACAAACAAAACATTAAAGGGCGCACTCCAAGCATGTCGATTTTCAAACATTTGGCTTGCTCCCAGAAGGACAAGCTGGAGCATCCAAGACAAGCAACCCGTGTGGAAATACCCGGTTGTTCACCGATCCTGTTGGCCTTTTCCAATAAGCTAGGTCTCGCATGTTCAATTCCCATGCAGATGGAATGGACATCGTGGAATCTGATGCCACAGATAAATATTTTTGACGAAACCTTATCGATGAAAACGTCCAAGTTGAAATGCTTCAAAGACAGCAATTCGAAGACAGCAAGGGAATTTTCTTTCGGGATTTGTTTTGTTTATTTTTAACAAAAGTGCATCGAAACGGGGAGATGAATAGTTATTAACTTTAATATATGTCTAGTATTTTATATTACAATTATCAGTTTCGATTTGATTTGATACGAAATGAGGAAATATTTCTAACAAGCCTTGTTGCCCACCGCCTACGAAGCAACCCGCCCAACCCGCCAAATAATCAATCCATAATTAGATCTCGCACATACCGCACGGCCGGCTCGTAATTGACCTTCATCAAAACCGGCGAACCCTTCCCGTACACAATGGTTTGCGGTTCACAAATCTCGGAAACGCTCGCTCGAGGATGTGTCACTCATTATCCAAATTAATTCACCGGCCGTAAAGTTTCGTCACCGGGTCAGGCGATGCCTCACCGGAAGCTAATTGCTGGTGCGGTTGGAGTAAAAACTTTTGCCGCCATGCGGTCGGGAAACTGGGGGGGAACATGGGGGGGGGGGGACAGAGGGGGTGCAAGCACGGCTACAAGGACGTAAGGAAGCGGTGGAAGCGGAATCGCTGTGCATTGTTTTCGTTACCTGTGTGGATGTGATTTTTCCGCTCGCCTGTACCCGAGCGAATCGTTTCGTATCCCAAAAACACTCACTAAGGTGTGGTCAATTGGAGGATTTTTGGCACATTCACTGTCAGATACAACGCAGCACCGTGGGAAGAGGGAAGCATTCCGACAGCACACTCATTTGGCATTCCGGTGGAGTATGATGTTGTTGTAGTCTTTGTTTGCCACTGCTTTGCGGTTCCTTATTCGGTGGAAGGCAACGGGCAGCAATTGCGCCCAATCTCCATACGACGAGCTATCCGTTCCAAGTAACCATCGTTACTGGGTTAATTTTTCCGTCCGAGAAAGCGCATCACGTCCACGTCCACGAGCATTCTTCCCTCATCCTGCCAGGCGCGTGTGCTTCAATATAGCTCGTTTCCGTCGGCTGCCAGAATCAACCAGAAGCATGGCCACGTCCGCTGGCTTGATACACCAAATGGCGAAGGGTGCCGTCCTTGAACTATCCATTTCCGGATAGCTCGAATGCCGGGTCCTGGAGGGAAATCAAACTGGTAGCCGGGCAAAGAAAAATGATATTCCCGGTAGGGCTACACGTCAAATGAGTCCCGCACGCAGACCATTTCACTCCTTCCCAACAACCCATATGGGTGGATGCTCACAGGTGGGAAATTCTTTGCGCACGCCTACTAGGAAAAGGCTAACACTGTGCTCGGTTTTAACAATGCGAGAATACAGTTCATATTGTCGGCACTAAGAAGTATTAGTATGGCAGTGTATATACCGACGCTCCTAGTGGTCTTTTTTGACAGTCATCAGTGGCGCCATCTGGTGCCAAATGAAGGTATCTTAATTTTATTTAATAAAATAAGCCTAAGAGTAAACGTGCTTTTATTAGCCAGCGAGCCATTGATCTCTAAATATATAGTAGTCATACCTCTTCGTATTATGTTGCAATGGATTTTTTTATTATTATTATTTTTTTTGCAAACATCTTTTTGACCCCCACATGCCGTAGCGCTAGAACGTAGTCCGGTTAGGCAAGGCATCCTTTGCCTTTCGCACACTAACTGCTGGCATACCCGGACTCAAACTTACACGCAAAAGAATTTCACCAGCCCAGCGACCTGGAGTGCCGTAAGCCTATCGCCATACTCCCCGTACAGAGCGTAGGCATTCGAAATACGGCGGCTAGCTGACAGCAGATGGCGCTGGAAAAAATTCATACCGATCTCACCTGAATTTTTGATGAACCCGTTAAGCATGTGTGAAGATCCGTTAATAAATAATCAAGTAAAAAGCTACCGGTACCAGGACGAAGGGCTATGATCATGGCCGGAACCTTGCGTACGGATAAGACAAGCAGCGTGTGCTGTAAGCACCAAGCAGGAGTCAGCTTCCACCGGGGTTTTTTTTTACCAAGTGTTGGACCGGAGCCACCAGGGCCGAGGATGCGAGCACAGCGGAACCAAGACCTGCTTGGATGGTTGAGAAAGAGAGAGAGAGAGAGAAAGAGTGTGTAGGGTGATACAAAAGTGTGCCCAGAATTCCGGCCACTCTCGGCATGCGGATTGGAATTACAGTCTAGCATAGTCGACGCACACACGCCTCCGCCGGCATGTTACCGTGCATGGTAACGAGCTGGTACAAAAGCTCCGCCGGGAGGGAACAAAAAAAAAAAGATGATCAATCAAAGACCCAATTCGTACCGAACGAGGGCAAGCCGGAGCAGGAGCAGAAAAATACACCATATGCACACTACACGCTCCTTCGCTAGAGGAGACTGCCAGAAGTAGAAACTAGCGAGTGTGAAACACTGTGCCCACCCCCTTTATGCCGCTCCTCTATGTACGGACGAGCAATCGATTTATCTTAATGAAACCTAAATTTTCTTACTAATTTGCAAATTACACACCAACGGCTCGGGAACGTCTCGGATTCGGAGCCGGCGAGGAGCGTAGTTGGAAAACAAGTACGCATTCGATTAGTTGTAGCGAGTCGAGCGGTTTTGCTTCTGTGCAGGAGCGTAATGGGGATGCTTCCGGAAAATGTGCTCCGGAGTGCGTTTGCTGATCAAAGCGAAGCGTTATCGTATGTAAATTTCTGCTTTCACACTCAAATACTGCACGGGCTTTCATCTTACACGGGTGCCCCATCCCTTTGCCCCATGCGCCCTGCGATCAATTGGAATTGAAATTACAAATTCAGCACCGCAACACGCTGCTGGCAGAGGAAATAAGTTGTCAAATGTTCGCTTTTGCTCCCATCCATTTACACCCCCTGCTGGGTGGTTGTTGTGATGTGATGGTTATTAATTGCGAACAGCGTAGCTTCTAGCTTCTTGTCATGTTTAATTTATTTTTGTTTTTTTTTTTGCTACTTTTCAATGTTACCTGTAATTTTGACAAACAGATATTATATGGTTATTATTTAATGGTTCTTAATAGCCTTTACTGGTTTTCTGATTGCTTGACTCTGATTATTCAGCTAATAATTGACTTAAAGATTATCTAGAAGGAATCGTCAGTAGCGTATATTCCAGCGGTTATAAACTGAACGTTTACCGTTGAGACATTTTCTGGAATTCTAGACACATCTTTCATTAGCATTTGTCGAATCCTCCGTGCTGTAAACGCGTGGCTATCAACAGCTCAACCCGATGATAACGATACTGGCTTCGTTTTGATACCGAAAATGACATTGCAGTTTGAAAAACATACTGATACGGCGCAAAGGTGCACACTCACTGGCGCGATTTTCACACCGGACCTGCTACCCGAACTGAGCCGAAACACACGAAAACACGTTGCATGATGTCATGATGGGAAAAAAATTAAAATCCAAATTATGATACGCAGGTCGGACACGCCGTGCGTAGTCTCTGGGTGAAGATGAACGCCCGTTTCGACTACGCGAAAAATGTCGAATCACGCTGCCGAAACGTCGAATCAAATCAAGGCCAAAACACTTGTCACGTCGTTTTTTGTTTTTTTTGCTCCATACGCAAGGGTGTATTCTACTCGGAAAAGAACAATATCTCTTTTTTATTATTTTACCGAAGTGCAAAAGCACATCGTTCTGTTTTTGTATTCCTTCTTTTAATATTCTACGCTTAAAATAGAATATTTTCCACTTCTTCGCGTGTCGCTTCCCTCAGTTACGCTTCTTCTTTGAATCCACAACCTTTTTCGAGTTTTTCGAGCGTCCACCGCACAGCAGCTTAAGCAGCAGATAGGAGAACAAGATCGGACCACCAATGATCGTGGCCAGCACGTCAATTCCATGGTACTGAAGGAATCCCAGCTCCTGTCCGGCCGATTTCAGATGATCCGCCCCACGGTGCCGGATGACGTACTCCACCCAAAACACGGCCAAATCGAGCGGTTCCTGCGGCTGATCGCGGTACCGGGCGGAGATGCTTTGGGCGACGGTTTTAAACTTCGCATCGTCCAGAATTCTGTTGATCGCCTGCGCCAAACGCTCCTCGGAGATTTCCTGGTACGGGAGCAGCAGCCCGTACCCGGTCCGTTCCGCTTTGGCCATGTTGAGAAACTGGTCACCAAACACCGGTATGCCGATCACCGGCACACCATGATACAACGACTCGGTCGTACTGAGCAGCCCACCGTGCGTGATGAAGAGCCGCACGTTCGGGTGTGCCAAGATGTCATCCTGCGGCCACCACGCCTTCACGATCACATTGTCCGGCCGGTTCGGTAGCGTCTCATCTTCCCACTTCCACAGCACCGTCTGCTTCAGCTTGGCGAACACGCGCAGTATCGCCTCCCGCTTCTCCACCGGCAGCTGCTTGCTCTGGATGTTCGATCCCATCGAAAAGTAAATCACACCGTGCGGGGCATCGTCCAGCAGCTTCCGGATGTCCTCCGGCAGGGGGTTCGGTTTACGATTCACGTGCATACCGCCGACTTCCACCATGTTCGGCACGTACGGGCGCGGATAACTTAGGCTGAAGTGGTTGTTCAGCAGCACCAACGACACGGCAGTACGACGGAGCTCTTCGAGCGGCGGTTTCGGATCCGGAAACGCTGCCTCGTACATCGCACTTTGCACCGGGAAGTCCAGCACGTGGCCCAGCACCGTCTCCATGATCGTCATCAGCATGTTTCCGATGCGCTGCACGAACGACATGCGGTCGGTGAAGCTCAGGAAGGGATGCGGAACGTAGGAGGTGGGCGATGGCGTTCCGACCATATCGTTGGTCCATCGGGAAGCACCGAACGTGGACAGTGCCACACACGGTGCTTTGAAGTGATGTGCGAATCCTGCGCGTATGGGCGAAAATTGCAAGTAAGCAACGCAGCCAACCGGGTGACGCTGGTGACGGGAACCTTACCCAGATGCGCATCGTTCAAAAAGCTTTCCATGATGACTAGATCGAACTTTTCGCTCGAAGCAATCAGCTTCTTTACGTTCGGGTTTTGCAGCGTGTAGTTCGTGAGCATCTGTCCGAATTTGTTCGTCATAGTTATGCCCTCCCACACGCTTTGGTCGGCCATGGCGAACATATTCGGTACCAAGTCTGTAACGAAGCATAAGCAGATGAGAAATTACATGTCCACCAGCGACACATTCCGACCGTTTCCATGCGCACCCTTGACCAAATCTTCCGCCCCGCTTATGTCGATGTCGTGATAATTTTTCAGCGGTTTCTTCTGTGGAAACGCGTTGATAACAGTGACCTGCATGGAAGAGGAGAAAAAAGGCCGTCAGTGGGTCCATCACAAACAGGCGAATAAGGTTTGCGCTCTTACCTCATGACCACGCCGTGCCAGCTCTTTCATCAGTGCCGATCCGACGATGTAGTGCGACCGAGCGGAAGTTGAAAATATGGCCAAAATCTTTGCCCCTTCCGTCGGTGCCGGTACGTACGACAGGGTGCAAAACGCCACCAGCAGTGCCACAGCGGCCAACCCCCTTAGCTCCATCCAAAAGCTGTGTTCTTTCAAGGTCGTGTTACAAGATCGCCAACGATCCAACCGCGAGACAGTTGGCTTCCTTCCCGTTGCTCAAAGAAATAAGAACTGAGAACCCGATCAGCCGGTGGCGGATTTGTGGATGTTTCCAACGCCACGCTTATCTAGCGTGAAACAGTCGATGGCTCCGTACGAAATGTGTACCCGCCATGCGTATGTGTACGTGCAAAGTCACTGACGCTTCAGTGTGTCTCAATGTTTGTTCCAAAAAATTCCAAACAATCTTCTCCCCTCCAACACCACCACAAGAGCACGCCGGTCAAAACACGTTTTGGCGTTCAAGCCGGTCTAGGTGCTTCTCTCCATGTGTTGTATCTAGTGTCGGTCTAGCAAAAGCTGATCTCAATGTGTGTGTTTGTATGTAGCAAACTAAACTTTGTACAACAGACTACAAAATATGTGTATATTTCTTCTTTACTGTAAAACACTAGCATGTTCGTTGACTATACTATCTTCGAATGTCAATCCAGTCTTTGGCATTCAAGTAAAAAAAAAGTACAAAACAAATAATGCAATTAAATAAACAAATCTTTCTGCCAATTCATCGCATCATCGCGTACGGCTAACAAACGAATGGGTCGACCACTGTTTACCCCGTAAATGTTTTCCTGCCGCTTCAGCCCTGGGAGAGATAAGCTACGAAACACATCGACCCAGCACCCGAACCGTCCTGTGTGCCGTCCTCAAGTTCAATATTTATTGAAAATACACCACAGCGCAACACGTGAGCGCAGCCGCGCAAACGCTTGCCACGGGAAGCAACGCTTCAAACACGCACTCAAACGTCACACCGTGTGCAAGCGTTTCCGCTCTAGTGTGCTTGAAATAGCCGATAGGAGCCATGACCGCGGCATTGAGAAGGCCACCACGGACGCTATGCTGAAAGCTCCACCCTGCACCGAAACGTGTTCGACTCGGAGGGTGCAATCGCTTGTTGGCACAGAGTATGCACAATAAACAAATATAGACCAACACGCGGGACGATGACGCCCATCAGACTCATCTACGCGGTGAAGGCGCATACAATTACCACCTTACACAAGACTCCGTCCGAAGGCATTCATTCTAATCAAATGAGAAATGTGTGCTCGAGAGCGGGAGAGAGAGAGAGAGAGACTCATTGAAATCGGAAGCTTGGTCAGGTGCTGCTGCCTCCGCTTGTCACAATTGCCATTTCTTTGATAAGAACACACTCACGATGGTTGTTCCCGCGCCTAAACCGACTCGCGTAGTAAGACCATTCGCGCAGTGTGTACTAATCAACGGCGGCGTTCGGTTCGCTTCAGAAAGGCTTAAGACAGTTGGGACAGATAAGACGTATTAGTGTACGCTTTCCCTTGACCCCAGCCACGGCCGGGAAACATCATCATGGAGCCAAAGTGTGTTGTGCTTGTTCTGGCTCTGCTGTTGGCGTTGGGACACGCACCCAGTGCCGGAGCGGCCCGAATTCTTGGCATTCTCCCGTCGGTCGGCCGTTCGCACTACATCATTGGTGCTGGGCTGATGAAGGCGCTGCTGGACGCGGGTCACGAAGTAACCATAGTTAGTCCGTACCCCATGAAAGGTGCTCCGGCCGATCGTCATCGGGACATTCTGCTTCCGGAGCTGGCCGCTGCCCACGACGTGTCCGGTCCGAATTTGTTCGAGTACAAGAACGCCCCGAATCTGTTCGTGCTGTTTCTGGTGTACAACGAAATTGGTCCGCTCACGTCGGAGCTGCTGCTGGAGCATCCAAAGATGGTGAAGCTGATGGAGTCGGGCGAACGGTTCGATGCGGTCATCGTCGAGTCGTTCGCCAGTGAGGCACTGTACGGACTGGCCGAGCACTTCGGCGGTCAGCTGATGGTGTTCTCACCGTTCGGTGCGTCCATGTGGACGAACGAGCTGGTCGGCACGCCGTACCCGTACTCGTACATCCCGCACACCTTCCTGGCGTACACGAACGAGATGAGCTTCTGGCAGCGGTTTGCAAACGCGCTGGTCGGACATTTGGACAAGCTGTACTATCGTCTCGTGTTCCTGCCCAAGCAGGAAACCATGTACCGGCGGTACTTCCCGCACGCGAAGCTTACCTTCCAGGAGACGCTCGAGAGCGTGCGGCTCGCGTTCGTCAATCAGCACTTCACGCTCAGCTACCCGCACCCGTACGCACCGAACATGGTCGAAATCGGCGGCATCCAGATACAGCCGCGCGAGGAGCTGCCGACCGATATCCGCAAGTACATCGACGACTCGCCGCACGGTGTCATCTACTTCTCGATGGGTTCCATGCTCAAGGGTCGCAACTTCCCGGAGGAGAAGCGGGCCGCGTTCGTGAACGTGTTCCGCGGGCTGAAGGAGAATGTGATCTGGAAGTACGAAAACGACAGTCTGCCGGACCGGCCGCCGAACGTGCTGATCAAGTCGTGGATGCCGCAGAGCGACATACTAGCCCATCCGAAGGTGAAGCTGTTCATCACGCACGGCGGGCTGCTCGGTACGACCGAGGGCCTCTACCACGGGGTACCGATGGTCGGCATCCCGATCTACGGCGACCAGGAGCTGAATCTGGCGCGCGCGGAACGGGCCGGCTACGGCGTGAAGCTCGACTATGACACGATCAGTGAGGAAACGGTCAAGGCCGCCATCCGAAAGGTGCTCGACGATGCGTCGTACGCCGAGCGTGCCCAAACCATCTCCCGGCGGTACCGGGATCAACCGCTCGGACCGGCGAAAACGGCCGTGTTCTGGGTAGAGTACGTGCTGCGGCACGGTGGCGCCCCGCAGCTTCAATCGCCCTCCGTACGGTTGTCCTTCGTGGAGTATAATCTGCTGGACGTGTACGCGGTAATGGCCGCGATCGCTTTATCAGTGTTAATTGGGTTCGGCGCGTTGGTGAAGGCACTGCTGCGACGGTTAGGAATTGTCAAAGCACCAAAGCACGTAACCGCAGTGAAAAAGAATCAGTAAGAATGTAAGAAGCTAGCCAACAACCAAAATACTGTGCCAAATTGATGGTCTGCCAAAGCGGAATGGAAACAAAGGAGCAGGAAGAAACGAGACGCAAAGTAGTTGACAATCTATGGAGATTGTATATATTGTTGAGTTCCATTGCCTCTCGCCATTGCGACATAGGACAATGCTTGGCGGCGTTGATAAGACGACCAGTGCGTGCCAACGGCGACAATTCGATCACGCGCTCAGTAGGTGATAAACGAGTCATAGATACGCAATGAAAGCGCGCTCGATTACACCGAAGGTGTGGTTGTGGTGTGGTTGAATCCGCCGCTAGTGTGCAAGTGTAGCCGTTTGCCTTTTGATCAGCATGATGGACTAGAAATAAAGCAAATACCGCAACTTGCGCTAGCGGATAACAGTGGTGTGAATGTGAACGTTTGATCAACTCGCTTTGGTTTAATTTTATCGGCTCGTGAAAAGCAATTTTTGGTTTTGTTTTTGCCACAACCTTGGTTCTTTAAAAAAAAAAAAATAGATAAACCGACACATACCAGTTTCCTTTCCTCATCTTCTTTGTTATGCAGTGTTTTAAATGCATTTACTTCATTCTTTATCGCGCAATGTGTTTGAAACAATGAGCTACCATGCAATGACTTGAATGATTAATGGCCTGCAGTTGCCGCTTAAAATGTATTGCTGTCTGATCGATTCATGTTCTATTATTTTGAGACTATACATGACGTCAGTGGTGCACGTGTACCGTACTTGTTCGACCATAAAAGATTTCACGATAGTGCACTAGTACTCACCGTCTGAACAATATACTTGGACGATTTACAGTCTTTTTTGTTTGACGAAAATATAGTTATTTGCTGCTTAGCAGAATAAGCCAAATTTATTCAATTTAAATCGTACATAGAAATGTATTTTTATCGAAAATATTGTAAAAAAACACCTATTGTAAACCTATTGTAAAAAACACCAACAGCTATTGTAAACGATCGCTTTAGACCAGTTTTTTACTCTTTCGAAATAAAAAAAAATCACAACTTTTTTTTAAATTTACATCTAAAACATGTTTTTCACAATTTATGACCCAACACTCCAAACATTCCACACTTTCCTCTAAACATCGCACAAAATAAGTGCAGCCACAGTTATGCTACCGATTGTAGAAAGTAAATAAATAAATAACTGCCATGCACTGTGCCGTTCAAACTGCAACAACGTGTTCAATATTGTGGTAACGCCATCTACATTTAGCTAGCGAAAGCATTTAGCTTTCAAACAAAGATGGTCGCACATCGACCGAAGCTTTGGATTGCAGTACCCCTTAAACTGTGCCTACGTTAGAAGTAGGAAAGTGACCGTTCGGTTTTTACTATGGTGTGCAAGGGGGGAAGGTGTTTGCCACAAAACAATTAACCGAAAATAATAAAAACGTTAAAAATTACCTCGTTTTGTATAAATAGATAAAAAATGTATACTAGTAAACTCTTTAAATTCGAATGCACGGCCCATTAATCATTCTTTCTTTTTTAAATATATTACGCCAATTGGAAAATAACTTGGCCGATTGTAAAAAGTAAATCAGCAAAAACTGAAAATCATTGGAATCAATTATGATGCTTTTATTCTCAGTATAAACAAAAAAATTTTTCTGTAAAAAATGGAATTTAAAACTTTAAAAAATCAACATAAATGTGTTGGTTTGTATCTTTCCCCTGTTTCCGTCGCACAAAATGCATAAAGTCCCGCACCTAGTGTATGGTTTCGTGTAGCACCAGCTTTGTGCTAGGCTCAACGAACCACAGCCAAACGAACGAGAGCATCAGCACTACCACAAGCACACCATTCGCCGCACTCGCAAGAGCCTCTGTGCATTGCGTGTGGCAAGGCAGGGGGAAGGGATAGCCGCTACAACACTAACACCAGCACATCTACCTGGCTCGAAGAAATACGTGTGTAGGATACATCTCTTATGAGGTAACAGTGGCGTGCATTCGAATAATCTCGCATTTAAAAAGAGCCTTATTTCGATTTTTACCTGATATTAAATTGTAATTGATAGCACAAGCTGAAACAAAATGTTTTAGTTTTGTTTTTATTTTATTTTCCTATCAATGTTTTATTGTAGTACATACTGTTTGGTAAATATCATTTCGACAAATTCAATTTAATGTGAATAGTTATACTACCACAAATTTTCCAACTTTAACTTTTGAATCATTGTGTAAGCTATCGGTAATTAGAGCCTCGTACTATTAGATTTAAAAAAAACCCAACTTCGAATGCAACGAACGCAGCTCACTGTATCTAGCACACCTTCCGCGAGCAAACGAGCCAGGTGCCACACGATGGTAGAAGCCTCCCCCTAGCCACACACTCACGCGCGGTAGTTTAGTTTCAGCGCGTTTTCCGTTCTCCTTTACCTCCGGTGGTTTGGTGCGTTCTGGTTCCACAGTGGCCCTCAGCTACGGTATTTTTCGGCGGTGGCAGCAACAATTAGCCCTCGTCGTCATTAGCTGACGGTGAGCTACGGTAAACCCTGAAAAGAACCCCAACGCCAAGGGAAAACAGCTTGGATGCGGTCGCATATTGTGCGTGCGATTGTTATTTTCGCGTCACCATCAGCCCGAGTTATTGTGCGGGCTTTTACCGTGTGCCCGGTGGAGAGCGTGTTTGTGAAGTGGAGATTTTCGATCGCGAAAACCCGCAAAACGATCGTCGATCGAGTAACGTCAGTGTGCTGAGGTCGCGTTTACAGCCGTGCGTTTGTTTGCGTATGTTGGATTGGAAATATGTGGTTTGTTTTTCGCTAATAGTAACGAGGCGATCGCCACCAACCAGTAGATCCGGCATCTATGCTTGTGCGTGTATGTGAGCGTCTTGGAAAAGTGCTTGTTTTTGTGGTAAAAAAAAATCAGCCATCGCAGTAGAGCCTAGCTACAAATAGGCATCGCAAGAGCATTATTTACGGTCCCATTGGAACTGCCAGTGCAGGCACATTTACACCACGCCCGATAGACCCAGAAGTAATGGGTAAAATATGTGATCCTTGTTACCAGCGCACTTTGGTGATACGTACATAGCAATCGTGTTCCCAGTAATCGGCACAACACACACGCCATAACACTATTCGCTCTAAATTGCAGTTGTCATGGCTATCTTCCAACGCGCCCCTATCTTATCTTCGCTCAGTAGAGAGCGCAGGGAAAATTCTTCTTCCCGTACCCATGGCGTACTTCTCTCCCGTAATGCGCATCATTCTGACCATGCTTAGTACGTGTGGAAGCATCCGTTCACAGG
>JXXA01007018.1:0-29282 GCA_000956255.1 Anopheles punctulatus
GTTGTTAAAGTTTCAAACAGTTCTCGGTAATATTGAATTTTTATCGTTACAAATGATACAAAAATGAGCAAAAAAGTATTCTTTTCCAATTCTGCTCTTAATTTCATTTAAAATAACTTTCATTTAAAATTTCGATGTTCCTGTTTTTCACTCCTTTTAAATGTAAAAAAAAGTTATTTAAAGCGTAATTAAAAATAGAAATAAAATTCTATAAATCTTTGAAAATTTTCATCTTTCATAAAAAGGCCTGTTGGTGGTTGTTTATTTACCTTAATCACCCGCAATTGTTACTGACAGCAAACCGAATGGAAATGTGCAAGTCTTTCAGAAATAATCGTCTAATTGGCAAAGTACCGATTATTAATCCATCTATCTGTCACAAGCAACTTTTGATTTTTTGTACTTGCTTATTTCAATCTGTTCATATTCACCATAACAATAAAACGTAAGAAAAAAATGTAGCTAAAATATTGAAGTAAACTTTTTGTTTATGTTAAATTGCATTAAACAAGCTTCAGTTTTAAGAAAGAAAATCTAGTAGAAAGCACTATTGTATAGAAATTTCTAGTTCACATGTGTCAATTTTTACCTGTACCATACTTATCCTCCACGCATGGTGTGAGTAATTTTCATCGCGCTAGTAATAATAATCTCGCTCTTGTTAAGCTCCAACATAATTCATTCCAATCGCATTAGATGTGAAAATAATGAGAACGAAAAAGCAATCAGGAAATAGCTGCCTCATTTACATTGATTTATTACCTTCCCCTTTGTGACGCGAGGCTTATGCAACGCCCATTGATTCTTGTGGCGCATGGTTAGCTGTATGATTTACTTTATCTTTATGTCAACCCAACCCGGCTCGACCCGACCCGATCCCACTGGCTTGTTCAAAAGCAAACCGCACGCTAGGTGACGAATGTCATAAAGTGCATGCGGAGCGCCGTGAGCCACGGAGGAAAAAAAAGCGAACGTGTGGAGATTATTTTCAGTTCGAATGTGTGCTTCGGGGGCTGCTTGGTTGCCATTAGAGAGCATCGTTTGTTTGCGATTGCTTTCCGTCTCGATCAATCATCCCGGTACGACTTGGATCGATTTTTTTGCCGTTTCGTGGAGCGAGCACAAAATGCACAAACGGCTTGAGTGATTCCGAAAGACACGAACCCGCCGGGTGTTGGTAATAGATTTTTAGGTTTTTAATAATTTTCTTCCACCGCAGCCAACGCCCTTAAAAGGGTTTGAAACATTGCGCTGAGGAGAAGGTCACCCGGTGTGTGCGTACACCGAACGAGGAGATACGAGGAGGTTTTCTCATGCTAATCGCATCGCCGCCAGAGCACATCAAAGTTTCGGTCCGCACGCGTATTCGTGCGTGTCCCCAAACGAGATTCCGGGCGCGACGAGAAGCCGGGCCTTGCACAAGAGTTGATTGGTATCTCGAGGCCCGGGTATCGAAGTCTCACTTATCTTGTCGATATTTACTCCAAACTGTCAGTGCGGCGGAATGTGGTGCACATTTTTTGTTTCACCTTGTGTGTGTATTTTTTATTCGTAACCGCCCAGAGACCGCCAGAAGCGGCAATCTTTCGAAATTAATAGCGCGTCAGGTTCAATTGACATGTTCCAACCGCTCCGGCCGGCGTTGCGTACGTCATCCGAAAATCCAGCGTGCGTCAAATAAGTAGGCTGTAATTTGGGTGCAAGAGCCCATAACGATAAAACTGCGCGAGAAGTGACTAGAATTCGCAGACCGTCGTTAGCAGCTTGGTGGTTGTTGCAAAATCTTGGTTAGCTGACATCAATTCCGGGGCTTCAAGATACCGGTAATTTGTACGAGAATTTAAACGAGAACTGTGCAGGTGTGACTACGTCAAAAATTTGTCTGAAAGCAGGACTTTGTCTGCGTCAAATTAAGCCTATAATTTATGAGTGACGATAGCACAATTCTTGAGCTGAAATGTGTGTTAAAGGCCACAAATAGTTCTTTCATTATGAACGAATGTGCGAATGCATTTTCCCACCGTCAGTATTACTTCCTCTCGTACGAAGTATCGTATCCCAATTTTAACCCGTGAGTTGATTGATTTCTGCTGTAACTTATAGCTTGCACTCACAAGTGGTCGTGATCATCTTAATGGTCCGTTTAAGAGCGCTCAAAGAAATCGGATTCCCTGTTCGTTCGCGAGTTCGAACCACATTGATGAGCGTACACTCTCCACACCACGTGCTCGACATCCATGTCGGACCAGGCAGGCGACAGCTTGAGACACTGAGTCGACCGATATGTTTACTTTCGACCCCTGTGACATGTGCAGCTTTGGGTTTGTGTTTTACGCTTTTACTGCGGAAAAGGAAAGGAAGGCATAGAGTGGTGCACCGCACACCCTGTCACTGCTCCGCACACCTGCTGGAAGCAAGTGGCAAGTGTGAAAACCTACCGATACCATTTATTTCGCTTGGATGTCGATGTCGATGGTTCGGTATCAAGGGGTTAGTGTTTAATATTGTTTCGCTCAAATATCGCTGTTACGTAACGGTTGCTGTGTCAGGTAGGGAGAAAGAGTGCCTTACAAACACCCTACAGCTATAGGACACAGGCAGAGCAGGCAGAGACTGGTATTAAGTATTGTCAAGAACGAGCAAAATGAATGTTGGAAGGAATGTTGCAGTCATGGATAGTTACTTACAGAAACTAGCAGAAGGTATGCATATAAGTGAATGAGAAAAAAAAAATTAAATACAACAAATAATAATCAATAACTCACTAAGTGATAACAACTCACTATCGAATGTTTTATTTTGTTTAAAACTCTACCAAAATAGGTAATGTTTAGCATGACTTACAACAACTGTATAATGAAAGTAAATGCATAAGAGTTAATTAAAAGAACATACATGATAGTATCAACACTTACACAACTATTTCAATGAGTAAATTCACCAGTAAACGCAGTGAATATAGCAAGTAAGATACCATGAGTGAATAAGTAAGATTTCATCTAAGTAATTGAGTATGTAAACAACAACCATAACGAAAGAAACAAATTAAAAAATAAATGGAAACAAATGTATAAATTTGAAACATAAACTAATGAGTTAAAATTTTACAAGCTAGAAGCCAAAAGTATAAAATATTGCAAAAACAATGACATTTCTTGCAAAAGTGGATGACACACAATCAAATCAGTACGTAAGCAAGCAAGTAAACTAATATACAAAGTAATATGAAAGTAGCGACCAAAATTTGAATATTTTTATGTTTAGAACGTCAAACTAAATAAATGATGCGACATGTTAGATACAAATAGATACAGACAATTAATTTGTAGGATTAGCAGATTAGTACGTCTTTAACATATAAATAAATAAAGTAAACAATAATCAAGTAACTAAAAACATTTCACTAGTAATAAATGAAATAATGAAGCAAAAAAATTAAATAATGAAGACAAACAAGTAAGTAATAATAAGTAATGCAGAAAAGTAAGTGCAGAAAAAAATGTGAATAAGAAAAGGTGATTGGATCAATTTATAATTTTGTCCTTAAGATTTTTAATCATTTTACTTATATTTTCTTTTGTTTTGTTTGGAATATTCGTTCCACTAACATTAATGTTTTTTATTAAATAATTTAAAAACCATACTCTCGCTCACTCCCGGTTGTAACTCTTCAGCACTTTTGCCTGTACAATCAGGGCCAATCTTTACTCCACCATCGGCCGTCGGGTCGTGTAATCGTGCGATCGGAGTCAAAAGTGCTTCGTTACATCGGTACTAGTTGGTAGGCTCGGTCCCGGCATAAAAACAGACCGGCTGCTACGGCGTGCAAGCTGTCAATCGGGACGGCGGGCAAACAATATATGCAATCGGATCACTTTAGCGGTCCCGGCAGCGGGAGAAAAGTTCCCGTCGTCGCACGGAATCGAATTTCTTCGCCCGCGTACGGTTCCGATTGATCTCGGTGTGCGGTGCCGGGCTCGCTTTGTGCTGGCCGAGAAGGTGCCCAGGAAGAGTGGGACGTGGGATGTGTTTTTAAGATGTATTTATGCATGTTTTCAGATCTCGCGTGTGCGATATGTGTCCGTCCGTGGCTCGGGGAAAGCAGAACGCATGCGCGAGGTGCCCCTGAGCGGTGCAATGGGAATTTGGGAAATTCGAAATTAATTGTAAAGTCGTGATGCCTGATTTCTCACCTCCTCTACTCCCTGCGGGGATCGAATCTTAGCGGGAGTATGTTTGTGTGTGTGGGTGGGTGCTAAATGCATAATGAGATTACGTAAGCGTACGCGAGTGGATTAGATAATTGTTCCGCAATGGAAGTGAGTGTATAGAGAGATTTGGTGCTTAAAATGCGTGTTCAAAGGAGAGCAATGTTGTAAAACTTTTTTTTTCACAAACATAAACCCAAATATTTTATGTAGTGAATCATAAATTAAAATAAAATAAATTAAGTTAATTATTCCAAGTAAACACACCACGTCAACAATGCGAGTTCAATATGCTTTACGGAATGGCGGAAATCGTTTACTCGATCCTCGGTTCCTGTGTGCATCGTACGCTGTAGCCGTAGATTGCGATAGCGATTACTCCCCGAAAAGGTTAACGAGATGGTGGCGGCTCGTAAATCGCATGGAGGCCACCACCGGGAGTGCAAACGTGGGTATCGTGCCAGGGGTGCCGCTCGCCATAATTAGACTACAATGTGCTGCAAACATTTCTACCCCACCTCCGGGCGATGCTGATCGTGGTGAAAAACACACGATGCAAACTGCATCGCAATACCGATCGCGTGCCAGACGTTGTTTGGGGAAGATTTTCACGCCCCAAACACACACACACACACGCACACCCCCGCACACGAGCATCTGTTGAAAGATGTGTTTGAAATGCTTCGCCTCGAGTTTTGGTTCCTGCATATTGCGACGGATGCAACACGAACCGGCCAGAAAAGTTTTCCAACAAGTTTCCCATCCACATCGGGTGGAGGAAATCGCTCGGCCCGAACCGAACCGTATGATTTGCGGGCCTTTTCTTCATCTTTAATGGCAGATGTTTCCACCGGTGTGTGGGAGGTGCGCGAAAAAAAAGCCTCCCAGAACGCCAAGCACGGAGCATTGCATCGCAAGTGCGTTTTAGTTTTATTGTTTGTTTTCGGCACCGTTTCGTCAACGAACCGCACAATTGCGCAGATGAAGAGATCGTGTGGATGAAGCCATGGCAAACAATCAATACGGAGGGGGGGTTGGGTTGGTTTGAAAAAAATATTGCCATAATTTTGGAAGCGGCGCGTGGATTTGCGTGTGCGAGCTTGCCTCGCTCGATTAGGCAAAACATTGGGAGATTTCCGCCACCGGGTGGTGGATGGAAAAGCGAACCTCCGGGCGTAGGCGTGGGTGAGTTTGCTAACAGCGTCTCAACGGCTCACTTGCGTGGGTGTGGGCTGCGATCGATGAGATTGCATCTTTCGGTAATGGGTTTTCTTGGCGGAATTCTTTCAACCGAGTGTCGTTGCGCCGATGAGAAGCTGCTGACAGACGGGGAAATGAAATATGAATGTAGCAAATGCAAGGACAAGCCGATTAAGATGTGGATGCAATAGGAATGTGTTCACAAACAGTGCAATATATAGCGTCAAAAGCTGCCATACGCTTTAATAACACAAAAGTGTGCTCATATGCGCTACCCATTTCTCTTGGGATTGTAAAAAAAAGGTTCCCTTTCTCTGCGCGCATTGAAGTCTTTTCACAGACAAACTACCCGCCGGGTGCTATCAAAACGCGAATCGTTTGTACGCGTGGTGCGCTGCAGCACCAGTTGCTAGCGAAGTAGGCGAGCGATAATTTACGGATCCGGAAGAGATCGGCCGAGCGATTGCCGCAACCGATCCTAGCGAGCCGTTCGGAGCCAGGATCACCGAAGTTAATCTAACGACCAGTTTAGCCATCGCGAAATGTAACAATAAACATTGCCCACAAATGGAAGTTGCCGTGGCCATAAATATGCCGGTTCAGCCAGCAGTCTGCTCCGTGCGCACCGTGCTGATTTGTTTGACCAGCTTTGCCTCCTCCGATCGAAAAGTACATTAAAACGTCACCTCATAAATAGAGTTGGTAATGAGACTGTGATTAGATTTGCTTGTTGATGGTGGCGGTGGTGGCCGTCCAGGCGACGGCGATATGTTTGCACAGTGCGGCGACATGTGTTTCGGGCATTGTTCGGCTAGGATGTCAAAAAAGGAGACAGACTGGGTAATGGGTTTGGCCTGCCGTTGTTTATGCGACGTTGGTTCTCATTCGAACCCACAGCCGGATGTGTTTTTGAGTGCGCACTGTTTTGGGCGACAAAACGGGACAAACGGTTCCATTGTAAGAAGATAAACGAAACACGACGTAGAAAAGCATTACCGAGCGAGACCTAGCTTAGGCTATATAGCACGAAAGGTGTGCTAAACATCGAACCAGCCAAAACGTGCGCCCGGGATCAATGTAGCTAATCGCAACGAAACAAACCCAGCGATAGTAGTGAACCGGCTCGTAAGCTGCTTAAGTTATACTATCAAATTTGTATTCAGCTCTTATTACATCATGTACTCGCGCACGAAGGTGGCAGAGGTGTCAACGTGCGGCTCGGGCAACATGAAATGCGATTATTTTCACACCCGCCGCTGACCGATAATCTTACCGACCGTGGTCGTGATTGTTGGGATCGCTGATCGTTGTCCGAGTTTTTCTCGCAGCTGGTTGTTTTTTTTTTGCTTGGTTTTTGTTGCTGCTTGGTTCGTATAAAAAACCGATTCGAAAAACTTCAGCTTGAGTGGCGTTGCAATTGCATTACGGTGAGCTAAGCGTGCCTAAACGGGGTATCTAGGTTGTTGCTGATGAGTGTATGCAAAATGGTGGTGTCCGTTTTGTGTACCACAACTTTCCTCCAATGGGACTGTCAGCACGGATCGTCTAATAAGCGCTTAATAAAATCCATTTTTCTGCGAGATTATTCCTTCTCGCTGCTGCTTCCCTTCCCTCCTGGCCATTGGTTACTTTCATCGTAGAATCATTGCATCACCAGCGCACAGCGGATAAGATACTGCTCTTTCGCCGGCAGCGGCCATCGTGGTGTGGGAGGAACTGCCACTAGCGCGCACAGATGCTTCAGGAAGTAGGTTAAATAATCACCCATTTTAATCGAAACGCGATGGAATGTGGGTTCGCTTTGGCACGCTCCGGGGGAGTTAATTGGCCCGGCTGGCTGGCGTGCGCACTGAAAGTGAGAGTTGGCTTCCGCCTGCGTCGGGCACGGTCGGGCTTGAATTCTGGATTTTTAAAGGCATGATGTTTGAGCCGATAAACCATTGGAGATGGAGGTTTTTTTTTGGAGCGGATTTTGCTTTCCAATTTCGATCTCGCACCGTTTCGCTTGGCGTTGGGTCATCAAGGGTGCCCTCGAACATGTCACCGGACAAGGTCTGTTCTATTGGGCTCAAAGGACCGTGCCCATTCGCTCGCATTGGTTTGATTGACTAGCCGAAAATTAGCTGCACGAAGGTGTCACCTTCAAGCCGAAATTGGCGCTCGAAATTAGATCGGTTGTAAGGAAATTCAGCCACAGATCCGGCAGCGACGGGGGTCTTCTCGGTCTTTCATGCTTTTCTTGTTCGGCTTCGGTACCTTTGTGGGTCCAGTTTCGCCCGGTTGACTTCGTTTGGTTATTCCTGTTCCTTATGGTCGCGCAGTCTATACGGTGGGAATTTCGAAAGGGGAAACGCGGAATTCGAGCGCTGCCGGAACGGCTGGAAAACGGCAACATGCGCTGTAGTGGGTGGACGATATTTTATCCCCCTGATTTTTGCCTCATGATCCCAGTTTTCGGTTTCGGTGACGTAACTTGCCAACACCGGCTACGTTCGCTGCGTGGAGAGCATAATTTCATTTTTGCTTAATGATCCGAAGCGCGGGTGGTGAGGGTGGAACTGTGTTGTTATGTTGATTTTTAGTCACTGAATTGTGCTGAGGTTCGTTCGATTTTCCTGTCGGGAGGAAATTAATTGAACATTTTTCATGTTCAAACAAATGAGTGAATCACGAATTTTATTTTTTCATTATTCAGTAATTTTTGGTAATTATCGACTTCTGTTTTTTGAGAAGTAGTTAAATGTGGGAAACATCTTTATTGATATGATAATAGGATTGTTTATTTAATTTATTATGGTTTTGTTACTATCTCACTTTCCATAACTGAAACAAAAAAAAAAACCTTCCTTAAAACAGTGTTAATATTTTTCATGTTCGAAATAATAATCTCAATTTATTTAAATCATTTCTGTATCGTTCTTCTTTAATCAATTTCAATAAAAAATAAAGTTATTTGAAATCGTTTACAAAGGAAAGAGTTGTGTGAACATTATTATTATTTCCTTCATTCATTCATTCAATTTGCTCTCTCTTAGTTTATTCTATCTAATCAACTTCATTCTATGAAAGTAATAAAAATATTATTTTGAAAAATTATTATTTGTTGTCGGTTGAAGAATCCTTCTTTTCATATTTTTCTTTTTGAAAAGAGAATACTTCATCAGAAATATTTAAAAAAAAACACACTTGTTTGTATTTTCAAATACATCAACTCAGCGCCACTACATGCTGCAATCCACGAAAGAAAACACGCCATATTGATACCACATTTGCATTCCTTTATGACCCTTTTCAACGTTACTTTACAAAACGAAAGGAGGAGAAAAAAAGCCATAAAACAATCCCTCGAGGGCAGAAGTCAAACTTTCCCGGTTGTATGCACCCTTTCAACTACACTTTCCACGTGCGAAACCGATAAAACCTAGCCTTTTGGCCAGTCATCAAACTATCCGGCATTGGAACAGCTTAGTGCCGCTAAATAGAGCATAAAAGGCGAATAGTACCTCCGGGAGCCGGCGGCGGCCGCGGCCACGAGGTTTACAGTGAACGGAGTGGCGAAAACCTTCCATAACTTCCTGTTCCTGACGGTAAGGTGCACCAGAAACTGGCCCCAGTAGAACTGGGTAGGGGCTGGAGAAAAGGTACGGGAAAGCGAGTGAGAGAAGGATCGGAGGAAGCGGTGCTCTAGTAAAGTGCCGTACTGCGCGGTACTTGAAGTAGTTGGACAAATTTCCTTTGTCACGAACGATCCCCTCGTGCGGTGGAGGAGTAATCGCTCCGGTGTTGAGTTTCCCTCCCGCAATGCGGAAGCGAACCCAATCGATTGCGCGATGTCTTGTGCGGTCCAGTTGATGCGGGTTTCGGTGGGATGTTTGCGTGCCGCAAGCTTGATCGGTGGCGCAGGGAAGGCTGGTGGTCCGGGGTGTGCGTCAAACTGGTGGCCTTTCGGGAAGAGTTTGTGCCGTGAGGCAAATGATTGATACTAGAAGCAAATGTCTGTGGGAGTGAAAGTGAACTTCGATGCAGAAGAAACGAATCCTCTAGCGAGCTGTTAACGAACATTTCCTGATGATCGAAGCGTAATAAAATTAGCATCAGTTCCGTATTGGCCGCCCATCGTCGTTAATTGAAAATCTGCATCCTTTGAACGGTGCAGATTAAAAATAATCACTTCGAATCAGAAATGTGAGTCTATCAACGTTCTAATGAACGGATCCTTCGGCGATCGCACGGGGTAAAAAAAAACCTGACACCCGAGGAGAAGCCCCTTCTGGGGGTCTCTTCCTGGTGTAAGCATAAACACATCGAGATTATTATTCAATCCTTCCCAATCTTTGTTCTTTTCCGCGTCATTAATGTTCTCGCTTCTCCACCGCCCGCTCCCAAAAAGCATCGTTCCGCCCGGGAACGAAATAGTTAAGCGTTATTTTTGAAATAATCTGCAAAGGGAATCATCATGACCGTGGCTTAGATCACGCCCCACGCACGCTACTACCGCATTCAAATTCATTCGCAGCACCGATGGGATGGTTCATAAATTCATCGCAAAAATGAGCGCAACAAATGCCAACGGTGTTGTTTGTTGATTGTTCGGTCGCCCCACCACCGAAATCGCTGTGAATAAAAATAATCAGAAAAAAAAGAAACGCGAAAGGAACACCTCGTTAGGTGTCGCTCGGTTATCCAGCTGTTTGAGTTTTGACCAAAATGAAAACAAAATAACACCCGCCGGATGAATCATACACAACCCCTGCCCGGTGTTGGCTGGCGGAGAAGCTTCGAGAACGGCGAGCCTCCCGAAGTTTGCAAGATCTGGGAGACAGTTTGTCGGGACGCTCGGTCGGGATTTCAGCCGGTCGGTGGACTCGCGATCGTAAAGATCGTCAGGTGGGTGATTTGTGTGATTCGTGAACTCGAGTCCATACCGCCACGAGGGCTTATGCTGGGGTGGCACGGGGGGCCATAAAATGATGCCTTCCCGGGGGGGGGAGGGCGTAATTTTCACATTTTTGGAAACGATCGCCCAATTAAGCGGCTGCTTGGAGGGGGTGTGGAGTGGAGTGGGGCGTTTAAATTTGCGGCACAGTGTGCGCCCGAGATGAGTCATGGTCGTTGACACGGGCTGAGATAAAAATGTTGCCGATTTTTTTCTTCTTCAAAACCACGAGGATAGGAAGAGATCGTCACCCCATCGGCATTCGTACCTCCGTATCAGTAACCTAACACCGCGCGCGGAGCAATAATAAAACGATTGACAAAACCGAGCCAACGGTTGTGGTGTCTCCGGTGGATGCTAATGAGCGGTTTCGGTGCGCAAAACGTGTGCCCTTTCCGTGGGTAATGCGGGCGACAGGACAGGACGAGGCCAGACTGTAGGTTTTCGTACCCTGATGGTGTCATCGTTGCTATTCGCTCTCGCCATCGATCAGGTGCCATGAAGTTCGTGCGTTCGTGCGAACAGTTTCCATCCGATCGATGATCTATGTTACACTTGACCCCAGTGCGCGACCCGTGTGCAATCTTCGTGACAAGGGTGGCTGGGTGCGTTATGATGGCTTCATTTCCCCGAGACGCACGCCGCTGAGCTTTGAGGTTAGCTTTGGCACGAACCAATTGAAGGTTGGCAACGGAAATAAATCAAAACGCTTCCTTGCTTGATTGCTGTTTGCTGGCGACCGAAACGGGTGTCGGCTGCCGGTGTAAAGAATTTATGACATTTTAATTCATCAGTGAGCACCCTGGTGGACGGTGGCTTAAAGCAGTAGGAGTTTTCGATGTCTGATAGATGGTTGATGTCATATATTAAATTATTGTTTGAGCATTTGATGACTGAGGTACCATAGATGGAATAGCAAATTGACGAAATGATTACACACATTACCGTATGAGAAAACGATTTTAAACTTATACTAAGCGTTATGTACTGCACCTGGTGGCTAGAAGCGCAATCAAATGTGCAAGAATCTTTATAATGTTTTTAAGGAAACATCATTTACGAAGAGAAATAGGAAGAACAAGAAAAATGCATGGATTTTGAAAAGCATTTTGTTTATTTAAATCAGTGTAATCAACCCATTTCACACAACTATATGTATCCAATAGTGGTTTGTGGCTGCTGTTTTAAGTTGACAGACCTCAACAATTAAATTTTTATCTCAGAAGGATAGTGTTGGAATAATTTCATTTTAAAAAAATTTCGATATCTTTTAATAATGTTGAATCAATTAACATCATTACCGTTGCAATCCATTCTTGCTGTATTGCAAAACGGTAATTGGTTTAGTTTCTCATTGTTGCCATTGTTATCACGACAAGCTCCACATAGAGCTTGCTGTAAAGCTTTTTATTTAGGCATTATTTAATATTTTGCAAAAAATGTTCAAGCACTGGAAAAATACGCGTTATAAATTAATTGAAGCTTTAAATATGAGCTACAAATTTAGGAAAAACACACCCTAAGAATAACAGTCCGATATGAAATTGATTCTGACAAGAGTAAATGTAGCTTAAATACAACAATTTACTTGATTACCAATCTAAGCATGACATCTGGTGGCCAGTAGCAGAAAACATTCAATGTTTTTGTTATGATTGAAGTGACAGATAGTGACAAGCAATTGTAGTATTTTCATAGCAATATCAGGGATTTTCTCTATTAATTTTGGTTTATATGTTATAATCATAGCTGACATGCAAACCGATAATGATAATATTCGATAATATTCAATGTCTGATGCCGATAACCACTGATTGGATAAAACAATTTGCATTGATCATGATCAAATTCGCTCCGGTGGCTTTCCTTCGTCAGTGCATGGGGACGAAGCGGGCAACAAGAAGGCGTCCCTGTCAACCCATCACAAACTCATCCTCTGGCCACCCTTCACACTCCCCCGCACACTCTCACACACACACACAGACACACTGTGGAAGGCCAGCATCGGTGGGCTTGCAATCTTTAGCCGCCCCCTGGAGGCTCACTTGCAGCGCAGCGGATCGGTTAATCGATTTATCTTCTCGGCATCTTCTCGCTAGACCACGTCCGGGCGGACATCTGATGGTCAAATCGGTAGATCTGTCGAGGCGACACAGCCAGAAGTGCCCGGACGACCGGAAATGACCGCCCCTGCCCTTTACTGGGCAGGGTGCACGCTGCGAGTGCGATGGTGGGAAGTCCGGCCGAAGAGATTCGGTCATGGCCAGCGAGCCGCTCAGGTTCATGCGATGCGTCGAGGCGGATGACGGTCGATCGGTATCATCGGTGCTTCGTTTGTAGACGTATCGATCGATGCGGGTTAACAGTGGAGAAGCAACAAAAAAAGAAAAAACTGTCGGACGATCGTTTTACAAGATGCTTAACGCTGGCGGAGCGTTCGGAAACAAAAGCGCTACCAGCAGTGGCCCTTACAAACGTTGAGCAGCCGTGCGGAGGTCACCAGCCGGCGATACTGGTCACCATGAACCTCCGTGCGCGTTCCGATCGTGTGCTGGTTCGTGTGCTATCGTTTCCGGATCAAACGAAACCGCACGGACGGGCGCGTCGCGTGTGCCCTTAGAGCGATGAAATAACAACAACCGCGTGGCGTTTGGGCAGATAGCTTGCGATACTCCATACTTGCACGCACGTACACGCAGAAGAAGAAGTTTCATCACCCGACCACCGATGAGTCACTGAGCCAGTGCGGGTGGATTGGATTCGCGGGGAGGAGAAACGCTGCGCGCTGAGTTGACATTTTAATTTAAATAATAATATCAACCCAATTTATGGTAATGCGATGCCGTGTGGGCATAAATAAGGCTTGGGAGAAAATAGATAAATCATTTTTGTGCCTTTTTTTATCCAACGCCAGCGTCTGGTTGGGTTCAGAAATCGATATGATTCGTGACGAACGTGATGACATACAGCTGAAGTAGGGTATTATAGAAATTAGGAGTCAGTAATTTGTGGTTATTAAGCCATGGGATCGTTTAGTGCAATGTTGTGTATGGTGATGAAGATTCGCCATTGTTTCCATCGATTTTTTGAAATAGATTTTTCTACAAAAAAGCTTCTTGCACATTTTTTTTGCTTAATTATGGAGCCGATTTAAATGTTGAACGATTTTAATGAAGTTAAAATTTTTAATTTATTGCGTACGAAATCTTTATAAAGATTCTGCCGCAGATGAAACTACGTGCACTCGGTCACGAGATTAATTCCCTACTGCAGAGCCTCGCTTCACCCATTGGGGAGGGCAAGAACGGAAGAAGGCACCAACCGCACGAAGCGAAACACATTTCGTTACGTGACTTTGATTCATAAATCTATCCGAAAGAACCCACCCATTGAATTCTGGCCGTGCCCCGGAGGGATGTTTTTCATTCACTCCCGGCTTCGGGAGACTAATTTATGTATCCGTTTTTATCGCACGCGGCTCATCGTGTCGGAAACAAACCGACCGGTGCGGCTGATGCTTCCCAGCGCGGGAGAGAAACCGCAAACACAGTGAAGCGAACGTTTTGCGAATGTTGAACCGATTATGCTGGCGCGAGTACGTGCGTGCGGTGATAAGGAGGCGCAGGCCAAAAAGGACCGTGTTCCATATTCCGATGCCTGGAGATCAACTCTCCGAAGCCCGTTTGTTGTGGCGCTGGTTCGGTTCGAGCACGGTGGTGGTTGTAATTGATTTACGAGTGCCGGTGTCGGCTGTTTGAGACATAATTTGGGATTCTGGGGAGGATGTTTTTTTTTGGAAGCAAAAAAAAAACAAACAAACACACACATTTTGGGGTAAAGAATGATTCGTGAATGAACCACGGCTCGGTACATGTGTGTTCTGTGTCACGTCCCAAAGGAGGGTACATTGGGTGCTTCGTAAATTTATGAATGCTTGTCACACGGGTCACACACGCGTTTCGAAGAACGATGTCATTGACCGGGGATGGTGGGTGAGCTCAGCGAACTTTCGTTGAACTTTTGGGGACGGGTTTTATTGCTGTTTGGCCAACAATACCTGCCAGTGTGGTGATGTTCTACTTTCTGGTAAATTTATTTATTTTCGGGACAGGCTTAACCTTTTTTCTTTTGGTACAAAAAAATCTTTTAATTGTTTTGTAATTTTCCTTAAGCTGTTTTGTGTAAATGTTGCATTTTTATTTCAAAATAATATTTTAGTTACATTTTACAACAAGAACTTTTATTGTTAATGGTTTATTTGGTAATTTATTTAAACAATTTGCGATAGGATATAGTTGTTGAAAAGGTGATCTGGTTTAAAATTTACTACTGTGCTCATTATATTTTCTATAACTGTTTTATTAGCTTAAGTTTTAAGATTTAGTATCATGAATGTAATACAATTGATTAAAGATCATTTCACTTCTTTTATTTTTTAAGCATATACGATTTTTTTCCTTTTAAATGTTAATTTAAATAATGTGTTCGAATAATTTTTAATTTTATCATCGATACCGCTCCCATTTACGCAATAAAATGGTATAAATAAACAGAAAAGATAATAAATACGAATCTCAAACACAACAGAACTCCAAAACTGACAAAAATAATCCGCCTTTAAGAAGTAAAAATTTCAAACCAAGAAAGAAAACCTTTAAAAAAACACAATAAATTTTTGCACAAAATGACTTCAGCAGTTAGGAAGCTGAACTTCTTGAGGTAACATAAGCTAGATCCGGATTTCCTCTAATTCACCAATAAACTGTCCATTTCTATGATCACGCGAAAAACACAGGCACCACAAGTTCTTACTAAACTCGTACGGTTCCGCTCCAGGAAGAAATCCTTTTTTGACGTGACATTTGTGCGGGAGGCTTGGTGTGGCTGGCGAAGTAAAATAAAAAATAAATAAATCCAAATGTTCCGCTAGCGAAACAGTTCTCGCCCGCTCAAAGAACGTATCTAACGGACGCAAATTCAACCCTAACGGTCACGTATAAACACACACACACACAAAACCCGTATCGTTACCACATCTAATCGCCGCGATTAACGATAATGTCCGGTGCGACCTTAGCATTTGGCTCCACCTCGTTAGGCTAAAGCGTACCGAATATGATATCAAAGTGGTGGCTGTCTTTTTTTTTGTTGCTGCTCTTCTTAACAAAAGCAGATTGTCATGCTCACGGTTCGGTCCGGCGGCTTTACCGATCCGTAAATGATTCGAAATTTGATCTCACCTTCCAATGTCGAGCAAATTTATAAATGTGCTCTCTTTCAGCTTCACGGTTTTGCATTTGTGTTCTATTATTGTCGACAATAGAATTTGAGCATGCGAAACTCGCTGATTAAGGAATCAATGAAGGTTTCGCTTGCTTTCATGCTATTTACTGCTAGAAATGGGTTGATTAGGATGAATTCACCATAGGACATCATCAGGACATCGATTGTTGAGCGAAATGGAGCAAAAATGGCAAACGACTCTGGCAGGCTTCAAGCTAGTCTTTTCACTAACCCTTGACGCAATCCGTAAAGCAGAGTAAGGGGCTCGAACTTGCGCACAGCTCACCTGGCAGCTTCAGTTATTGTCACTTGCATCACGCAAGGACGGCCTTCAATCAAGCTCGACCGATTCGATGTTCTCTTCGTTCTCTTCGTTTTGGAAATAAAATTTTACCCCATAGCCTCAGCAGTGCCGCGAAGAGAGGTCGCTTCTTTTATGTGGTCAATTATGCCGCACGATGAGATTGCGCTTTATTGCATTTCGCGACGAATTCAGCCTGTCCTCCAGCGATTCGAACGAAGATTTAGTTTATGGAATGGCTTGTTGGCGATGAAAGCAGCCTTTTAAACAAACGACACCAGCTTCTCACCCTTGTTGTTTCGGTCGGACCGGCCAGGTCAAGAATGGTTCGGTTATTAGGAACCTTGAACAGCTTGGGAAGGCTCGTGCGCACCGGTTGAGATACGGTAATGGATCGGAGTAGGTTTGTCGCATGTGGCGTGGTGAACCGAAGGTGTCAATGTTTGGTTTGAACGCTCGATCAACACCGTGAGGCGGTGCATTTGCCTTGAGGTGCGATAACTACACTGAAGGTGATGAGATTTCTCGTGCTCGAATAGAAAATCGTTTGAATAATTACTGAAACGGGTATATTGGATTGACAGCTTCCACCGGTGCTATTGTTATTATCCCTGCCACAACACGCCCCCTTCCTTCCCAACTCCCATTGGAAAGACACTGCACTGCACTCCAATAACTTCCGATCCGGCGATTGTTGACGATTGTTTGCGGTTGTCTCTCTCTCTCTCGATGACACTCTAACCGGTTCCAAAACCCGCGAGCCATTGGCTAACAATTTTCACGTCGTCGTTTTCAATTTGTCATCCCAACGGTTGCACCTAGCCGAAGCGCAATCCGGTGTGGTTCCCTTGAGCGGGTCATAATTCACTTGAAAGTAATGACACTCGTGAACCGGCGGGCTACCCTCTGGCGGATACTTCCGCTTTTCGAGACGGATTAAATAGCTGATGCGCCCTTCGATCAACATCAATCGGTGGATTAGAATCGGCCATCTGTCTTGAGGATTTTATTGCTAACTATGCCAATGTTATCAACTACTTAAGGCAGAAATAAGGAAACATTTTTACTAGGAACTAGGAAAAGTACGTCACTGAACACACCAATCACTTTTTAATGGAAGACTGACTGGTCTGGTCTGGTCTGACAATACCAGATGCTGTGGGTTCAAATCTACTTCCAATCTAATAGAATAAACTTTAAAATTCTCATAGAAAATCGGAACGCAAACTTTATAATACCAATGAATACTACACTCCTCTTGTACACTCTTAAAGTTAGTCTTTATAATCTACCATCGCTCAGCGTCCATCGCTCATTCGTCACACTCGATGCCATCCCCGGATGGCGGTAGAAAAAAACAAACAGATGTATATTATTATCCACATTTGTCAATAAAATACGCTTATACGCAAACCTTCGCCTGCCTCCCTCCTGGCACTCAATCATCGTATAGACAAAAAATCGGTGGAGGAGATGCGACGGGGAAGAGATATCGAAACCACTTGGCGGAAGAGCCGCGTAGTGTACGTTCGGGGGTCGCTCATGCCCGCGCAGTGTTTGATGTTTTCTGTTCATCTGCGCATTTGAATTGTTTCGATGTGCAACCAGCTGGTGTACCTCGGCATGGACTTGAATTAAGCTTGTTCAGAGCGCTTTGTGTGTTGTTTGTCTGATTGATACCCGAAGACAAGTGACGTAAATCCGAACCCGTTACAAAACATTTCTTGGGAAATTTCTTAAAACCACTTGCCGGCACCACCGTGTGAAGTGGACCTTAAAGAGCAGTTTGATTGTCGCCCGGGTTCGGTGCGGTTGGGTGTTTATTGCCGGGATCGTTTCGTGGAAATGCGCAGGGGAAAAGTAAATATTATTGTCCAGGTATGATCCATGCCCAGATCAGTAGGTGTAGTCGGTTAGAATTCCTAGGAATTTAGAGTAGGTGACGTATCTGCGCGATGACAAAGGCGCCATTCATAAGATTTTGTTGATTTTTACGATCGGTTGGGATATTCCCCACGATTTGTTTGGTACGTTCTAAAGGAAGATAAGGTTTTGCTCAGTCAATTGAGAGAAAATCCCCGGTTCGGTAACCGGAAATTAAATATCGGTGATAAGTTGGATGACAGATGCTGTTTGGATTGCAACATGTTTCTGAAAATTTCTTTCGCCAAAATTTCGTGTGAGACATAAGTTTATAGCACCATGATTCATAGTTATGAAAAACTAGAAAATGTTTTAGTATTAATTTGAAATCTCAAGCAAAAAGCTAAAGTTTCGGACAGTACTTTGTAAATAATTAAGTTTCATTTTATTCATTTAATAATAAAAGCTAAACGGTTTGAAGGGTCATAAGTGTGTTCAATATTTAAATATTTCGCTAATAATGTTAGAATTTTAAAACTTCATTATAAACCACCAGATCCGAAATCTCTAGACGATTCCCAAAGCGTTAAATATCACATGCATCATCGACGGCGGTCATATTCCGGTACGGAACGAGCAAAGACAGAACGGCAGCAGAAGAATACCCAACAAAAACCCGTGATGTGTTCGATTTTCGGCCAGCCTTGGCCGGTGTCGCGAGGCATTCATAAATCATTCAACTTATGAGCGGTTTGCGATAATAATCGCTAATCAGTCGCACTAAGTACGGTTCCGTTCGGAAGAGGCCGGGCCGAAGAGAATGGGGGACGGGAAGCTCAGGAAAAGGTGTGATAGGAAGCTGCCAATTAGCATCCGCGTCATCTATATGGCTCGGATTGAAGCCGATTTGAGGGAATGAAAAAACAACAAAAAACTAATCGAACGGGTTCGTCGCTTGCCATTGCCGTGCGAATGCATTGGAAGTCTTTTGATTGAACGAACACTTCCATGTTCTCTCATCTTCACGAGTAAGATCTGCTGCTGTTTGTGGCGAGTGTATCGAACCAGAACACATCCTGCGCTTATTGGGTGCGTGATTTACGAACCCCCCCACGGTTTCGCCTTTCATCGCGATGATGGACACACTCTCCACGAAAGCATCTCCATAAATCTCCATTTGCAAAGAACGGTTCGAAAATTATCATGTTCTTGCTTCAGTGCGCTTGGGTTTTGGGAACTCCATTTAGCGGCCCCGGTCCTGGTTTCGAGGCGCTGCTAGTACGGGTCGTCTATAAATCTCTCCATCCGCCATCGTGTCTACCGCGAACTACGCAACGCCCTCGCGCCAGCCTTGGCCGCGGTGATTCGTTTTTTTTTCTTGGTCGTAAGCGTTTCGTTCAGCTTCTTTTCTAGCCTCACTCGGTCACGGAAGGATGCGGTTGCCATGTCCGTAATCGCGCCAGCGTAGACTGGGTGACGTTTTCCGTTTTTTTTTGGGTTCTGTACGTTGAATGATGGGTCGCATGTTGGGAGAGACGAAATCGGCTCGGGGGCAAGAATGCAAGCTTCCCCGTATCAAACCATTGCTCGCGAAAATTCAATTTACGGTCGGCTAATTGCTGACCACACGATGCGTTTGAAAATTTACACCCAAACCGGTTGGGGCAACTGAAGCCGGAATGTTATTTAATAACACTTTTCATTCATATTTTGATGGTTGCTTTCCGTATAAAGAAATATACATTTCACACACGTACATGTTTCGAAGCGTATCAATAACGCACTGATTGACGGCCGGTGGATGAGAATCTGCCCAGAATCAGCTCGCAAACATCCATTAAGAAGAATGGATCGGTCGCTCAACGTTTTCGCTTCGATGGCCATTTTTTCGGTAATTATTTAAATGACAAACTCGCAACTTGACGCGATCCGCGCGATCTTTCTTGCGCAAAGCGTTCCGTTTCGCTCCGAAAGACCGGGCAGCAGGGGATAGATTTTCGAATAAACATTAGCTTAATTTAATGTGCAAATTGATCCAACCGGCCCGATCTTCGAGAAGGTCCCGGTGTGAGTGTTTTAAATAATTTTCTTGTTCTGTTTCTGGGGGAGCGGGTGAAAACATGGTTGAACAAATCTCGGTTCCTTTGTTTGGTTCAGGCACGTTGAAACGTTGACATGGCAACATTCTACGTCAGATTTTTGCAGCGCTGATCAGCTGAATTGAGCTACTTCGAATGAGCGAGGATGAAGAAATCTTAATCAACTCATTCGATTATCGTACGCTCACCGGACGGCACACGCGTCATGCATTTTCGGGATGACATTTATAAGCCCCATCGGCAACGCGACAAAGGTCACGCCGCTCTGCAATACCGGGAGCAATAAATGTAATTTGTCCGCACGAACTACGGGACGCAGGCCTAATGTAATTTTGTGCATCGGACGAAAACAGAGGTTTGATTTTATTTTTCCGTACGTGATGCAACGTCGAAATGAGGTGTTCAGAAAATGTAACGCAGCATCATCCAGCATCTTCGTTTGCTTATTATTGGCGGCGTGCAAGATGCTCCGCAAAAGGTCAGTATGTCAGAGGGCCAGAGTTCGTGGGGAACTGAACGCGTGGAAAGTAAATTTTATAGTCCTCTCGAAGCGGTTTTGCAGCGGAGGATGCGTGATTGATGTGCGTGCGTTTACGTAATGGATTTAGATCCTATCGATCATCCTGCTTCGCCTTCTTCCGCGGGAGGAGAAGGTGGCAGATGGGTGCATCGGAACACGCAAACGGAGCAGTTAATTATGTTGTCCAAAAAGAGAACATTTGAAGGGCAAATGTGAGGTTTCTGCTTTCAGCACCTCTTGCATATGCAATCTGTGTTTATTGACATGTGAACGATAGCATTTTTCATTCGTTGTTGGATAGAAATTTGAATATGGTTGGGAGACATTTTAATTTCTTTTTTCGTATTTCATTATTTTATTATTTCACTGCCATTTCATGCTAGAGAAATGTTTAGTTTTATTTTATTTTTACATATTTTTTATTAAAAAATTGCAAGTTTTCTTTATTTGTTCCATTATTATCAATTATGTGACAATAATTTAGAATGCTTATTAAAATTAGAATTCTGTTCAGTAATTTATCTTTTATTAATAAATTAAATCCAAAATTGAAATAATAATTTCTTTTTTACGGTAGTTTATCGTTTCGTTATTTTACCAGTTATTTGTTTTTATTTAGATTTTTTTTCACCATAGATTTTTTTAAATTAAAATAATCAATCTGAAGGACAGATCGGTTGAAGGAAGCATCAACAACTGAAACGACTCGTATTGTACGATTGCTCATTGATTCAGAATAAACATGAGCTTACTCCACAGATTAATTGGTAAACGGTAATAAAATAAAGCGTGTAACTCTTTCCTTTGTGCTCGATTGTTTTTATTACCGTGTTTGTTTTGCTTACAATTGTTACGCTGATTTGCAATTGCTAGAAAAAAAAAGAATAATTACGACTCTTTGTATGAGCGCAATTAATGCCCAGCAAGCGATAAATCATTCGCGAATCATTATTTCTATCTTTTTAACTGTCACTTACACCTGAGTCCGGATTGAGATGAGCCATAAAAGTGAATAGGAGTGTGAAAATTTTTCCAATAATTTATTGTTCATCCCTTTCTCGAGGAATTCCGATTACAGAACCGTGAACCCGAACCAGGAAGCCCGTCGGTTGGTTGGTTCAGAATGCCAACGTGCGGGAAGTAGTGCGCTAATGTCAATCGTCGTTTAACGGCACCGTGCCGGCGATCGAAGGATGTCCGAAACCGCTCCCATCAAAGCCCGCCCGTCAATCAATCGGTCGAACGACGATAAATGCTAGAAAACACAACACCCTTTCAAGCGGCATCGGTTTATCTGTTGCGCGATCATGCATCGTGGCTGGGCCGCTAAACATCTCTATCTGAGAGCATCGCAGGCATTTACCGCCCCGAACGGCACGGAAATGCAACGCTCGGCTGAGGCTTGCGGCGTGCCGTTTAATTACGACCATTGGCTAGCCGGGCGGCCAATGGCACGACCCACGGGCAGGCGCATCATCATCGTTTGGCGAATCGAACGGTCATGACCTGGGCGCAGCATCGCGTCTTCGGCCGAGGTGATAAATCGTTCGACATTGATCGGTCCGGCGCGGCTCCCTCGTCTAAGCTCGCTGCGGGGAAGAGGTCAAGAATGAAATGTGTGAAGCGATTTTTACCTTTCTTCACTCATTGCGCCTGTCGGTGAATCGATCGCTGTCGACAGCGGCATTCATCATGCCGGTTGGTGCAATAATTGCTTTTTCGCATATTGCACCAGCGAAAAGAAGAAGGAGGGGTATAGAATTTAATAAGGAAAAAGATTAGCAAAGAAAACCCCATAATGTCTCTCCGATTCATCATGCCCCGTCGTACGGGAGGAAAATCAGGAAGCAGCTTTCAAAATTGCGTTAATCGCACCGCTGCTCCCAAGCTGCTTGGCCGATCTTCATTTGATTGGCGTTTCTAATTGGCACGATGCGTTTTACATGCTCGCTTACAAATCGTTTGCTGACCGGCGCATCTGAAAATGCCAGTCGGTAAATGGCGTGTTGGATACTACTTTGCCAGCGATTGCCTTCAACTGGTGGCCGATAAAAAGTGAAGGTGAGAAAAGGGTTTCGACATTGGTTTAAATTTAAGATGGTCGATGAGTAAAAAACGCAACTTTAGTCATAATTAAGATTTCATAAAAAAAACAAAAAATTGCAATATTTTATAGCTAATTTATTTAGTTTTTTGTATAGAAAACAGTATTAAAAAAATAATAAATTTTAAACCAAATTCAATTTTCCCTCCCTCATCGAATGGCCCCAAGCTGCTCAGCAGTCTTTTTCTCCACCAGTGCGCTCTTGCGCTCCCGTTGAAGTCTCTCGCGAGTGGTGAATATGGACCGTCAGCTAACCCCACCCGTTTTATTCGACGTTGCTCACGCGCCGTACCGTGGTGAGTTTGCTTGCCGGTGGAGAAATATCTTTTTGCAGCCCCAACAACCCTTTCGCTCTCGACTGCGCCTAGAGCGTGACGGTTGGTGGTTGTCTAGGCGACGGGCGCTGCACACAGGACTTGCTTGCATTTTCATGCACGATGCACCGCGCACACACAAAACGTACCTACATCCAACGTACCTAATGGATGCCGGGTGGATGGGATGGATGGGTGGGTCGTCGAGCCGAGGCTGAAATGTGCTACTAGGCTATCCGTTATGCTATTCCGTTTCGTTACGTTTTTTTTCCTTCGAACCGCGCGCCCGAGTGCGAGCATGAGCACGAGTGCTTTTACTTTCTCTGGTGCCGTGCCGGTGGGTTGGTAGGATTTTTGCAGCAAGTGCATCAGAGGTTATCGGTTAGAAAAAAAGGGAAAGAATTTATAAATGCTTTTAGGAGGGTGGGGCATAGTGGGTACATTTTTGTTGCTTATACATTTTACTTTTTGTTAAATAATCTTTATTATGTTTTCAAGTAGATATTTGCATGTATTTCGATTATTTTGTTGCTTTTTATGAATCACCTGTTTATCTTTAATTTACTATTTTATCATACTTGGTTTTAATATTTTTTTCTTATGTATCAATCACCACTTGTTTTGGTAATTTAAATTTAAATTTTCATGTAGTGGTAGTTTTCTGAATCAAATATGTTGTAATAACAATATTATGTTTTTAAATTTTAGTTTTGATGTTTTGATTTGATTTTTTCATTGCTAGTTTTAGATAAATATTTGACTAAAGAGAGATTCATTGGATTTGTACTGCTCAGATACTTATTTTCTATAAATATTTCCAAATTGGTTCCACATTTTTTTCAAATTTGAATCATCTGAACTTGAATTTTCTATTTTGTTGTAATTTTACCTGATTTTGTACTTTACCGATGCATAAAATTGAAAATTAACGTAACTAGAATGGATTACATGAACTCAACTTTTATCTACCCTCTAGGTGAATAAAATGCACTTTACTGGTCGGTAGCTCAAACGTAAAGAAGTTAAACAAAGGATAGCGAAAAATAGGCCAAACAAAAACGGTCGCGTGCAAAACAAAAACGTAAGGAGCGAAGGAAAGCAAGGAAAAGGCAAATGAAAAGAAAGGAGTTGGCATTAAGTAAAATCAGTAGAAGCAAATAACAACAAAAGAAAAGAAAAGAAACAAAAAAGCTGCAGGAGTCTATTCGACGGTCGAGCGACATTCGCACGCGCCCGCTCTGTCGTAATACCGCACCGAATGCGCGACCCGTTTGGTGGCGGTGCGTTGGTGTGAGTTGGTGGTTTCGGTTGTTGTCGACCGGTTGCGTGTGTCTCCCCGTCTGTGCAGCGGAAAGAGGGGTTGCTTTTTCTTCCCTTTTTTTGTTGTTGTGTGGACCAGCATCGAGTTTTTGGGGCGAAGGAGCAAACGGAGGTGGTTGGAGCCACTTTGGTGCCTTTCTCTCGGGTTTTATCATCTTACTCTCACTCTCTTTTCTCTCGGCGGAGCTGGCGGCCGTTGCGTGTGTTGCGTGATTCCGTCGATCGCCTTTTCGGTGGATAACTTACTCTCTTCCTCGATCGTGATCTCTCTTTTTCCCTCTCTCTCTCTCTCGCGATCGCCCTCTATAAGCTTCCATCGCACTCCGTCCCTGCTTGTGATGGGCTCCCCATCTAGCTACCCTTTTCCTTTCGTTTTTATAGCGCTCGCTTCAGCCGCCCGCTCTCCGGTGGTCGAAAAAGGTGCGCGGAGTGTTGCTCGGACGATCGGCCGATCGAGAGGTGTTGTGCAAAACCTGAACGAAACGAAAGGCACTGCGAGTCAATCTCCGAGTAGACACGCTCCCAGGCGCTACCTGGGCTCCCAGTCGCCATACGTGCCGTTGCCTTGTTTCGCCGTAACCGTGCGTGTAAGTGAAGATAGGTTTTAGTGGTCCCAGCGCGGAAGTACACTAGCCTCCGATCAAAATAGCAGATAAAAATAATCCACCAATTATTTGCGAAAAACGACAAACCACACCAGAAATGACAGTGCGAGTCGAAAGAAAAATGCACTAGCGCAGGAGAAGTCGCGTGCGATCGCTTGTGTAACTCGCTTCAAGGGTGCGAACGTGTGCAATAAATTGATCGCAACTGCGTTGTGTGCGTTTCATTCGTCCTGTCGCAAAAAAAAAAAAATCGAACGAAAATGCTGCAAGCTAGCTTTGCACTGAGGGCTGAGTAAATGTGAGTGAGTGAAAAGAGCTGAAGTAAGTGCGGGCTTGCTCTCTTCCTCAACGTACGCGCTTTGCGATTGTGTGAGTGTCAGTATTTTCCGTAGTAGCTTAGTAGATGTTGGATCGATGAGCGCTCTCCCCACATGACGAGCTCCTGCTCTCGCTGACGTTCTCTTTCCATCTTGCCTCTCGTTCTCCCTACGAACGTCTTAGTAGTCTCGTCCACTACTCCACGACATTCTCTCTCTCTGTATTTCTCCCTCTCTCTCCCTCTCGTCAGCCTGCTCTCGTTCTCGCCGCGGTCGCGATCGGTGCACTTGTTCAGCTCGAAGCACTTCTCGAGTTCTCGGAGCATGGATGCTCGGGTCGCGTTGTGCTGGGCAGCAGCCAGCAAGATTTTCGCGAGATAGATCAGTTCATGTTTAGCCGTCGTGTCGTTAAGCTCGCGCGAATCGTGCCCATTCTCGAGAAGCGCCCGTTCACAGTGAGCTGTTCTTGTTCTTGTGTTTGACTCGTGAGTGCATGTTTGCTTTTCGTGTCGGAAAATAATTTTCCCCTGTTTTTTAAATAAACTTTAGTAGATTGGTTCGGGGAAAAGTTTACTGTCTTCAAATAATTGTGCAATTATTATCAAAATTTGAATTAGTACACAAAAAAAGTTCCTTTAATCGTTTAATATCCACCTTGATAGTTCTTACCTCCGTTCAACACTCCCAACCATTTTGGCGTACGTGTGGTGCAGTGAATATTGAAGACAAAACATACCTCGAAGTCACTGGAAAACAAAATTTGGCAGGAAAGTGAGGCAAGCAATATACAAAAAACAAAATACACATTCAGTCTCGAAGACGCAACCACCTTGTAACGTAAGCGGTTCGGACCGCAATTTTTTCCTTCACGTTTTTCCGTTTTTGACACCACGCTTCCACACATACATGCAGTGCGAGTTGTTGTTCGTGGTTTTTCATTCGTGCGCACGTTAGCTGGTTTCTTTTCCTTGAAGCAAAAAAAAACACACACACACATATTTAGTAGCTGCCAGCTAAGTTTCTGCGAACGAAGAAGACCTGTTGAAGCATTGCCATCCGGCTACCGGTGGTTCGGTAACAGAAGGAAAGGTTGGTGTGAAAATTGCATCAACTAATGCAAATAATGTTTTTATTATCAGTTTTCTTCATCGTTTTTTTTACCTAATAATTTTAAATAATCAGTTTTAATTACAAAAGAGTGTTTTGCGTTTACACTGTTTCCCAGCAAAGTGGAGAAAATGAAGCACTCATTTGCTGATTTGATAGTTGAAAAAGTGGAAAACAACAGATAATTTTCCCCTACCCGAAACTAGAAGCCCAAAATAGCTTGCACGCACTGATCGTTTGCTAGCGTTATTTGCAAACGAAAGTAAAAACAAACACTGTTACCAAACACACGCATACAGCTACAGCTACAGTGGCTCAACGAAGGAAAAATAGGCACGCTGGCGAAATTTCACCCACGCGTTCGAGGAACCGGTGGTCCGTTTGAGTAAATCGCTTGAGCTTACTTTCGTTGGCCGCTCCGAGCCAGCACCGATAGCGCCAGCTGGCTGCACGGGCAAGCGGGAAAAAAAGAAGATGGACACCGATCGACCCATGGGCAGCGGGAGATGCGTCCGAACGAAAGTGAAGAAGACAAAAAGCTGCCCAAGCTGCACCGCACCGCAGTGTCCGATGAGGGCGAGGGAAAATAATAGAGTGTGTGAATGGCTGGCTGAAGTGTAGAAGAAATGCGCACGGAAAACGTTGGAGAGCAAAAGAAAACAAAAAAAAAAGAGGAAAAAAGCCTCCCGTTCGAGTGGTGAAGCTGAGGGCGGAAAGAAGAGTATCGTGAAGAGCAGCAAACAAACACACAAACTGGAGAAAGAGTTAATAAAAGTGCAAGTAAGCGAGTAACGGTTGGCGGGCGAGTGGGCGGGAAACGAAAAACGAAAATTGAAATTATTCAACGAGGAAAGCTGGATCCTCGGTGGGGTAGGTGGGGTGGTGCACTTGGCGGCAGCCAGAAGCTGTTCGAATGTAACAAAAAAGAATACTCGTGTGAAGGTGTAAAAGAAACGCTCACGGTCATCATGTAGCGGTTTATCTGATAGGCGCGAAGTGAAGAAAAAACTGACATGAAATAGAGTAAAGTTTTAAAATTATGTGCAAATAGAGCCTAATTTAGCTGATGCAATTCAATAATTCACCTGAAGCTCCATTTGCAAAACGGAAAACTTGGAGTTTGTCTCGATACGATCCTTTTAACGCCGGTGATAGTAGCACGCGGAAAGAACTAATGTGGACAGTCGCATCGCCAAAGAAACACTCCCCTCATTGGTACGCGCAAAGCGTGTCGCATCAATAAAAACGGTGACACCGCTTCTCGCCATAATCGTGCATCTTGAGTTTTGGCGACCCGTGTCGCGTTTGTCGCGGGTTCGTCGCTTTTTCGATTGCCCACAAAAGACTCAAAGCGACGAACCCGCCGAATGCGAAGTGATAGGGGTTTGCGGTTGTTTTTTTTTTTTAATCGTTATGCTGGTGTCGTTTCGGTTTGCGATAGCGCAAGATCAATCGCCAGGCGACCATCATTCGTTCAGCTTTTCTTTAATGATCTTCTTTTCTTTCTTTTCCTCTCCGCTCCCTCTTTCCGTTTGTCTGTCAAAATCTGTTCGCCTGCTTTGGTTCGGTTTCTGATGCCAAAAAATTAAAAAAAAAAACAGTGAAGTGTGAAACGACAGCGCATCGAATAGGCATCGCAAGTGTGCGTTCTGTGTGCGGCCCGTGTGCTTGTGTGTGCTTCTGGGTTCGCGCTGGTGTCCCCAAGTGCAGTCCGGAGCAGTGATTCTGAAACACAAAGCACAGGTCAACGCGGTTCAGTGTGTGGTGTTTGCTGTGCTGGGTGTGAGTGATTTTTTTTTCTCTCGTTTGTTTGGCCCCGTAGATTTCGTGTACGTGTGCGAAAATGTTGATGTGTGTGCCGCGGTGATAGTGTGCGCTCCGGTTTGCGTAAGGAGCCCCGGGGTATCCTGAGCCCCCTCAGCGAAAAGACGGAGCCTATAAATAAGGAGCTAAAAGGAGCAAGGCGGGCGCATTTGGTGTTAGTGTGTTGCTTGATTACGGCTGTCGGTACAACAAAGCCCTGCTGTGCGGGAGTTTCCTCTGGAACGTCGAACGTGAAGCTGCATGCTGCATGGTGTTGCAGTTTGGCCGATGTGGTAGTTTATTGAGCAATTAACAGGAGATAAATGTAAGTTTATGTTCGTTTGATTATTGTCCACTTTCAGGCGGAGAAAAAAGTGAGCGTTTTTTGCTTCCACCGGATGATGTTAGTTTCTTGTGCGATGCGTTTCTTTGCCTTCTTTCCCCTCCTTGGGGTGGGCGCGAAGAATGAAGCACAAGCAGTTTGATGACGGGGCGAAAAAAATCTAACAACAACGAAGTAACTCTTTGCCGGTGTTAAACGAAAAGCGATCCTCGCTTTTATGCCGTTTGCTCTTGGCCGCAAGACTTGGCGGAGGCGACCTCCACCAGCGTGTGGCGTGAGAGTGAAAGTTGTATTCAATGTGCGCCATGATTTGTTGCGTTTTTTTTCGGGCTTTGCCGCTACGATCAGCAGGTGATGTGGAGGCATGTGTAAAACTATGCTCGCCGTTATGCTTCGGCACCGGGTGCGATACTAGTTCGAAGTTTCGAACGCGTCACAAATGAGCAGGACATCAGCGTTTGGATGACACGCACAGACGAACAATCGAGGAGGTTGTTGTTTTTTTGTCTTCCGCTCGCTTCACGCTCGATCGTCTCAAAATGTGCAGCCCTAGCAGGTTGGATTTATGATTTAATTATATCGAGAAGTATTACGAAACCCTTCACCGGGGCTGGCCGCGAACGCGCACCGACCGCGCACGCCTGATGTGAGCGCTTAAGTAACAAGGTGAAAGTTCGTAAACTTGAATTTTTCGGAAGCCGAAAACCGACCGGGTCCTGGGTTTGTTCGCGCCGAGGTCGTTCGGTTGATTAACGCGCTGAAGTTACCTAAAGCATTGGACGTTTGGGGTGGGAAGATGCAGCTCGAAAGACCCTCACGACGCAGCGCATTTGGACTTTGGGTGAAATTGTTGTTGCAGGTTGCGGATTGCTGGGTTTTTTTTATTTTAATAAATCAGAAACATGTTGGGGAAGGCGAGAACATTTTTGTCTCAAAAACCCGCTGGTACACTCCAGATC
>JXXA01007019.1:0-14022 GCA_000956255.1 Anopheles punctulatus
TATCGGCGAAGCTTCTGCACGGTAGCATTCCGCGTTTGTTTTGCTTTTTGCAATTAGTTTAGCGAGAAAAGGGAAGGTAGTGGTTCTCACTTTTCTCCTCACGCCTTGGCTCGGGCCCAAACAGAGCACACATTCTCTCATACCAAATAGAAAATCCCCTTTTGCAATAAATTCATATGCGCGCACACTTTTCCATTTCGAATGCACAAACAGCACACACACACACACACACTAGTTTGCGGGTATTTTTGTGATTTGAATTGGAAAAAAGTTTGTAACTTTTGTGTGCAGTTCGCAACAGCGTCGCAATAGTGGCGAAACAAAGATTAAATTCAACGCCACAAGTATACTGCGCGCACTTGCGCTCGGCTTAGGATGGGGCTTTTTTAGATTTCTCTACGCTAAGTACGCAATATACGGAAGCACCTTAGCAGCGGCTGCTAGCCTCCGGCTTCAATGTTAGCGCAAATCCTCATATCACGGCCCGGCCGATTTGCTGCCCCGCACATGGACGATGACAGTCAATGACGGTTGGATCAATAGTGGAATAAAGAATGCAACCGTGGCTTCCCCCCCAAAACCCCCCACTCTTCGGTGCCTTCTGGTACAGCTGGTTGGTGGCGGTGATCCTCCCCAGTACTCAGTACTCCCTCCCCAGGTATAGTGCTCCACGGTGAAGGTTACCTGGTTCCGAATCACAAACTGCATCTAGCTGAAATAGTGTTTTTTTTTTGCTCTTTCAATGCATGTACCTGCTGTACTATGTCGATGATTCCACGTGTACGGGGGCCAGTCAGTTATAACGATAATGGCACATAATTTTAGCTTGTACGAACGGAAAGCTATATCGTTGTTTATTTTTTTTTTGCGACGAAAATTGGTTCCAACACGAAACCCCTTTTGTGAGATCGAGCAAGCAAATCAGCAGAATGCGAGAGAACTAGCTTAAATTGACGTTGAATGTATGTTTTTCAGTTAAGTTTTAGTTACACTTTTAATTTTCTATTGGAAATGGCAGCAAAACGCGAATGATTTTTTATTTTGCTAGATTGTCTGAAATGAAAACTCCATTCAAATGGATAGCTTTTAGTGTTTCAAAATTTATTTTTTGTGGGAATCAGACATTGGTTGATCCTCGTCGGCTTCGTTTTAATAAAAAAGACTGCCTAGTTTTTAAAAATGCAATTTATTAAAGGCAACTGTATGCCGCAAACAAATTTCGCATCGATTATTGTTCGTGGCGCCCTCTTGTGGTGGGTAACGAAATCAATTACTCCATAGTAGCCCTTTGAACGAATTTGTTGCATTGCATTGTCATAACCACAGTATTACGGGAGCAGTAGTACTACGTTGCAGGGCTGCTGCTTATTGATTCGGTTACGCTGCGGTGCTTCCCACGTGTTTTTGTTTACTTCCCTAACACGGGTCGGCCACCTGTCGGGAATATGCGCGTTCCACGAGCAAAAAAAAAGGCGACTAGCTAGTAGGACGCGGCGTCCGCTACGTCATCTGTTACGATATCTTAGCTACCCCCCCCCTCTCTCTACGATAAAAAAGCGAACAGAATCGCACTGTCCTTTTCGTGTTTGCGTACGTGTTGGTGCTCCTGAAGAAAAAGGACCGTCGACGGCGGCCAGACAGCTGATGTTTACGCTATTAACGCGGAACGGACACAGACACACCGTTACGCACACCACAAGAAGCGCCTTGGGTGGTTAGTTAGTTTGGGTTTTGCGTAGGGGTATGGTGGAGGTAGCAAGACCGACCGATTCTCACGGACCCGAAAGACGACCCGTGAAGCTGCTTCCCGAGACATCCGTCGGGCACGCATGCGTCGTTAGACGGTGGGCTGGTTTCGGAGTCGTGTGGCAGGTTTTCGAATACCAAACAGACCTATCCACCTGAGAGGTTGTCTGGCAAGGCTAACTTTGTTATTGTGGAGGAAAATTCGAAGCAAAATAAAGAAAGTTTATGTTGCCACAAAATTGTTGATTTTGTGGCAATATTCTCTTCGACTGTTTTTCTCGTGCGAAATCAATCGAGTAATGGAACTATTCGTATCGTATGTATCGCAACACTTTTCCTACGCTACGGAAGGAATGTGTAACAACCTCTGCGCCCGATGTTGGGACGTATCGATTTTTGCCAAATATTTTACATTTTACTGCGGCGTCAGACAGCTTTGCTCGGGTTGTGTACCCTGACATTCGGACAGTTCTTTCTGCGACATCGGACCGAATATATCATTCTTGCGGCACACCGTTTGTTTTGATCGTGTAAAGTTGGTGTAAAACTAAACTAACACTACCTGGACAGTATATCCACTGATAGCAAGAAACTCCCAAAGCGGACAGCTTCGCTTCTATTTCGTACTCGTGCTTTGCAACTCTTTGTATTGTGTCGAAAGTGCTAGAACAAAAAGCAAAGCCATCTTCGCTGTGCGTTGGGTGTGACTTCACGAAAGGGGAAAATCCGCACACACTGATCGCTTTACTAAACCTCAAGCTTGGCATTGTACTCAGTTGTGTTGCTTGCGGTGCGGCTACGGTAGGTGTATATAGAACATTATTATTGCACACCCACCCGCCCGTTCTTCACACATCCGTCGCAAAACCAACCCCGCATGAACGCAGCTCTGCTAATTTTCCTTCTTCTTTCTCTTTTCACGCATCCCTCACCCCGAAACCATCGCAGGCCAACTCTCCCACGGAGATGCGGGACATTGCGGCACGGATTTGTCGGGACTATCTGACCGGCGCCTGGAAGACGATATCCGCCGACGAGCTGCAGCTGAAGCGCATCAGCGGTGGGCTCTCGAACTTCCTGTACTACGTTAGCCTGCCCGAGCACTACTATTACAACCACAACAACAATGGCGGCAGGAAATCGAACCCGGACTCGCGGCGCAGCTCTTTTGCATCGGATCACACCGTCACCAAGACGTCGAGCGGCAGGGCGAGAAATGGCAGCAAGCGCGCCCGGAAGGATAGCGGCGCGAGTATGCTGGAACCGAAGGAGGTAAGGGTGGAAGAGGATTTTAAAAAGTTAAACATTTCCAGTATCCAAAAAATGCCAGCACGCAGATGTGGCGGACATACGTGTTACGAGTTTAAATATGTTGCTCATTTATATCTCGCGAGCTCGACCAATTGGAAAATTTTATTGCACGGCCTACTTTGTCACACATGTGTATATACTCGATTCTTAACGAATGTTTCGTTAAACTAGCGTTCAGTTAATGTTCTATATTTGTTTGGCGGAAAACAATTAATTTTGACATCCAGAGCGCCAAAGAATGCGTTATTAGTGCGTCTCGTCATCTATTTGGTCCCCTTTCTTTGGTTCACAGTCGACAACATTCCAAAGTACCGGTCACATGCACCAGCACTCCGGGGATGTTACGTATTAATTACAATCAATCGGACAGTGCTATTGTCTTGCTGGTCATTTGATTTTTATCGGCGATCAATGTACGTGCCACTGAATTATCATCATGCCAGGCCTTTCATTCTGTCTTGTATTGGTTGTTTCTTCACCAAGAAAATCGGTCCACACCCTGGGGCTCGTTGCGAGGTGCTTCATGGTTGCGGTACCGTGGAAGCGCCAATTTACAGGCGATTACCTCCGGCAGATAAGATATATTGCACTTATTACGTTTTCTCCCGTACTGTGGAAGCGCGTGGGTTGTGTCGGTGTGTGGGTTGGGATCGCAGATCGCAGAAACTGCTTAATCGCGTGTTTAATATTTATTTAATATTCTCTTCCGCTTTGCTTCAGGTACTATTGCGAATTTACGGCCAAACGCACGGTGAACATGCGCTCGAGACAATGCTCACCGAGTCGGTCGTCTTCACGCTGCTAAGCGAGCGTAAGCTCGGCCCGAAACTGCACGGCATCTTCCCCGGCGGTCGCATCGAACAGTACATCCCTGCCCGGGCGCTGCTGACGGCGGAGCTAAGCGATGCCAAAATTTCGCTCAAGGTAGCCGAGAAAATGGCCGCCATCCACAGCATGGACATACCGGTGTCGAAGGAACCGGACTGGATCTGGACGACGATGAATCGCTGGCTGAAGGGAGCCACCGGCACGCTTCAAACGCTCGAGCGTGACCGTGCGAATGGCAACGGGGACAGTGGCCGTGCGAACGGCGTTGATGATACCGTCCTGACCGAGCTGGATCTGGCGGGGGAAGTCGAGTGGTTGCGATCGGTGATTGAGAGCGAAGATTTCCCGGTCGTCTTCTGCCACAACGATCTGCAGGAGGGCAACATACTGCTGCGTCAGGATTATTCTGTGACCGCGAGCGACAGTAGCTATCGCGAGTGGTAAGTGTCTCGACCGGGTGAGGGGGTGCCGCTGTTGGCACAGCAAAACGGAAATTAATGTTTTTTTTTGCGATTCACTTTTTTTTAGCTCAACTTTGGACAACTTTGATGAATCGGCGCAACTAGATTCGCACTTCAGCGGTATTCTCATATCGAATGGTGTGGTTCCTGGTAGCGAGTCCGTTGCACCAACGGGCGGTAGCATCAATCTGAATCGCAGCTCAAGGTATGTGCGCGTGTGTGTGTGCGTGTTACCGAGATCGGATCCGTTTGATGTTTCTTCTGTGTTCCCTTTCGTGCGCAGAAAACGTTCGCTCGATCACGATTCGATGGAGAACGATTTGGACAATACGCGCGATTCGGTGCTGAGCGGCAACTCGCAGGCCCTATCCGAGGACGTAAACTCCACCGTAGCGGACGGCGAACCGGAACTGATGATCATCGACTTCGAGTACTGTGCCTACAACTACCGTGGCTTCGATCTGGCCAACCACTTCCTCGAGTGGACGTTCGACTACACCAACACGGCCGCGCCCTACTTCTACCACAAACTGGACCAGTACCCGTCCGCCGAGCAGCAGGTAAGCTTCTGTTCCAACCGACAAGGGCCGGCAATTCGTGCCTTCGTCGAAAATATCCATCCACCCCGTTCTCAACGCACTCCACGCAAACCCCGAGCCGCGTGGTGGCGCTGTTGTGCTCTGGTTTTTTTTTGCTTTCGTTTTTTCGTTTTTCCGTTTTTCCGTTTTGCGTTCTCTATTGTTTCTCTCTGCAGTTCGTTCGTCAACGTCGCCAACGTCGCCACCGTGTCGCAACGTCACCACCGTCGTCGATGTCTCGTCGTCGGGCGCCACTGTTTGTGACTGGTTGACTGGCCCCTCGCGCACAAAGAAACGCACACGCACAAAGAAAGCAATGCAAGCGTGTGAACGGTGTGCTGCGCGCTTCTCTGTTCTTCTGCACGGCAGGGACGAGTATTTTGGCCTGACCGTTTGTTGTTGTCGCTCCGGCCGAGCGAGAGTGCCTCAGAGCAACAGTAATGGTTTCGTTCTCGTTCTAGAAAAGTGTGTATGTGTGTCGGTTTTTATGGAAGGGTTTATCCGGGGGATGACGACCTTCTTCCGCAACCGCCAGCGACGAGCAACCGCTGCCCGATCGAGTCCGCTTCCCTGATCTGTGTATACACACACACACAACACTGCTAGCGATTGAGATCTACCGAAAAGTAGAGTTTATGTCACTCATTTATCATTTCGTTCCTTTTCATTCATCCGCACCTGTTGTGTTGTTGCGTTGTGTTGTTTCCTGATTCCTAAAAACAAAAAAAAAGAGATTGAAAAAGACTCATATGGCCTTTGCTTACCTTATTTAATAATTTATCGTTTAAATACAGGTTCAGAAGATTAAGTATTTCATTGTTAACGTTAGAAAATCGTTAAAATTAAAGATTTGTTTTTATTTTGTGACCCGCCAACAGATGGCGCCACTGACGCGAGATTGCAAGTAAAGCAATACCTCGCTTCCAAGGCTACTTTTCCTTTATATTATTCATAATAACACACACGCACACACATTGCACATAACGCTTCACGTGCACTCTTTTCTTTGATCAATATTCGCCTTCTTTCTTTAATTCATCCATAATTTTCATCAAAAAAAAAAACACAATTGACAACCGCGAATGAATGAAAAATAGTGCGTGCAATTTTCTTTTATCCGTAACGCTCCGGATCAGTTGTGAGCGTTTGCTTATTTATTAATTTTTTTCTTTTCCTTCGTCATTAAAATTTTCCTTTCGAGATGTGCGCTAATGTGCTTTCGCTTCGTTTGTTTCCACATTTTTTTCTTTCTTCTCCCGTCTCTCGGCACCACAGGAAAAGTTCATCGTGCAGTATCTCAGCCACCTGTCGCCGGTGGACGATGATGGACTGGAGATTGGCGATTGCGACGATACGATAGGATCGGTCGCCGGTGAGGAGGCGGAAGATGCGGGCTCCAAAACGAAACCGACCACTGACGAAATCGAGCAGGTGCGCCGGGAAGTGCAGTGCTTCACGATGGCTTCCCATCTCTTCTGGAGCCTGTGGGCGGTGGTGAACGTCTATCAGGAGATCGAGTTCGGTTACATGGTGAGCGCGAATCAAAGCTTCCATCGATTGCACCATGTGTTGATACCGAGTTGTTCGTTCGTTTTACTCGTTCTTTCCCCCTCCCAGGAGTATGCCATTTGTCGGTTGAAGCAGTACCAGCTGGCGAAGAAGTTTTACATTGAATCGGTCCAAAATCGGAGTGATCATAGCGAAAGGCAGGGAACACCGTTGGTGGTGGATCCGGAAAAGTGAGAACCCCAAACGCCGCCATCGCCGCAGCTGCAGCAGCAGCAGCATCAGTTAATCGTTAAGAAAGACACGACACACGGTGGTTTGGAAGCATGGACTGGTGGTGCCGGCATGTTCCAGAAGCAACAGAAACAAACGTGCTGACATTGAATCTCTCTCCCTCTCCTTCGTGGGCCCCCCATGATTCGGCTGTGCCTGTGCGAATCCTCCTGATCACCTGTAGCAGCCTAGGAAGCCCGTTCCGTTGATCGTGAAACTCTAGGACACTAGAATAGTGTTACCAGATAGTGGGATAAGAAAGAGGAAAACGGTTTGACGACGTTGTGAATCCCAGTTTTAAAATTATTGCTGCTATACCGTGATACGGGGTTTCGGTGCTTTTTTCACCTACACATGAAAGCTCCCTCTGTACCTATTGCGCGCACTTAAACACAGCAGTAGCAGCAACAAGGGCCAAAAAACAAAGCAAAACAGAAAAGGATTTGGGTTCGGTCTGGTTGTGGATTTAGCATTAAGGAATGTCAGCATAAGTGATGGGTGAGCGTTTGTGTGTGTGTGTGAGAGAGAACAGTATTAGTTGCCATAACGAGATGCTAACTTTTGCGTTGTTCTAGATGTTGTTGTCGTTTTTTTTTGTGCTGAATTTGACTATTTATTGTATGTCCCATAAAGGTAGGGTGGTGGATGCGCCCATCTCCACTTACGAAGTGCTGCTTTAACATTTTTTTATAAGGTTTAATTCGATGTATCCAAACAAAATCCAAAAAGCAACCGATGAAAGACTACGTCGCTAGGAAGGAAGGAAGGGTGGGTGATATGACGAATTTATAGCGTTTGTAAATTTCCTGTGTTTATTCCTATTTACGTTCGTAAGACGCTTTTGTCCTTTGCAATAAATGTTTAACATTACGCGGTTTATTTTTTGTTTCACCTTTTAATTCGTCACACATGATCGTAGTAGTTAAAGTGAGCAGCCTACCCCACGATAGGTTGTTGTGTAGCAATGTGATGATGTGATGATAGGAACACAGGAATATGTAGGAAAAAAAACTCGAACGTGCTTATGACTGATGCAGGGTAGAAGCCGTTCATAAGATGCGCCTACTCGGATACCAGTTGGAGCAAGATGGAAGGATTAAACAAGGTTTACAAACAATACATCGCCTAACTATGCGCCTAAACACTGCACTGCACCCGATTGCTGTGTGGTCGGAACTCCAAACATATCGATACGAGCTACACCTTATTTTACTCCACAGTGGGCGCTAGTAGGCCAGCAAGGGCCCGGACACGATACTCCTGTGCGCGTAACCGTGGAACTATGATATTCCACACACTAGCTACGAAACAAATTATAGATCGAACATTTAACGGAGCGAAGTTCAGAGCAAGAGGTAGATGCTCTAGGAGAGGAAAAATATCAACCCCAATTGTATCGAAATGTGTTCCCGAACTTTATCCGGTCGTTAAATATTATACGAAATTTGCAAATTTGAAGCTGATTTAACTGTCGTAATATATAGCTATAGAATACGATTGTGGGCCTAAAATAGTGGGTTATGTAGCTAGCGCTAGACTTTAAACTATTCCACCGCTAAAGATACACCCCCGCGTGACACGGAAAGCGGAATGGAATTGAGAAAAGAGAAGCTGATGACCTCTTCCCGGTCGGTGTGCAGTTGAAAGTGAAGTATTTAGAAGTTCTGTCACGCCTCCCTCCCTCTTATGCTTATGAACGAGTAAAATAAAGACGTTTTCAGTACACATATATGTGGTAGATGTTAAGATGTTTTGCATTGCGTAAAAGGTGCGATTAAATAATCGATGAATTAATCGTATATGAAAGAAATTTTGAAAAATACTTAGATTGCATAACTTTGGTTAACGTAGTAACCATTCTGGCCTGCTTCTGTAACTTTCGAAGAACATTTTTATCATCTTTGACGCTGCCGAAAACCCCGTTGCATCTTTGACCCGCGCGCAACCGATGGTAGGGTAAAGGCATTAATTAAAAGCTCTATCGCGGTCAGTTTACGTTCATGAGCCGATGAGGTTGCAGTACGTACTTCACCGCGGGATAATACACGCGATTACAATAGCAGAAAACACAGCGATTATCGCCTGCCAAGCAAGTATTACGGCTAGATGGGAAACAATAAATTCGCAGATCTGTGTGTGTGTGAAACGCGGGATCAATTCGGGTGAAAAGGAATCTTTGGTGACCAGAACAAAAAGAACCATTGCAATAGTTTAACGGCCATTCCTTAAGTTGTGAAATTGATATCAGAGTTGTTTGAATAACTTACAACTAGTGCGTGGTGATCAGAGTTCGAAGTTCATCACGCACCAAACACGCACACACATCTAGTTTGCGCTGGTAGTAGTGCATTGTTAAGTTGCGTGAACATCTCGCACCGTCCGCAACCTCTCGTTGTTTGTTTTCATTCATCGTTGGTGGTGTGGTGGTTGATGGTACGATTTGGGTCCTTTTGGCCCTAGTGGTGCAATTTGTGGTTCTTTCTTACAAGAAGCCCCTTTCGCTGAACAGGAATTACGGTGTACAGTGTGGTAGAAGTACTTGGGACGAATATTAGAGCGTTTATCTTCGATGATTTGCAAAAGATTGCCTCCGATAGCAGCAAGATATCGTGCGACGAAATTCGGGCTTGGTGGTGGAACTGATAAGGGTTTAGGGCAAAATAGCTGTAGTCATCAGCACGGCAACATCAGCAGCAACACCCTTAGATACGGAACGATTCACGATTCTTTATTTCCCTACTTTCGTCGTGCACTATGTTCTTCTTCCGTGCGTGTTTCACCACCGCCAGCTGTCAAAGAGGAACGTAAACAAATACAGCGAGACGAGAGAGACCAGAAAATGAGTGAATTCAACACAATCGCTCGGTGAGTTGAGATTTTTCACAGTAAAAGTTTATCTAAAGCGAATCTTGATGGCAGTAAAATGGCAAGTGCTACGGTGAACTGACAAATACAAAATTTCACGAATTACCATGGTTTTATTTTAAACATCCCAGATGGATGAACTCGAAAATGAACTCCCGTGCAACCGGTTGGGATGAACACTTTCATTTCAAATCGCTTTACAACGTTTTCTCCAACCGTTGTGCATTTTTCAGACCATCCGCGCACGGGAAGCTGCTGGAGGACAAAAACTTCTTTCCTGACCCTCCGGCCCGTGGTCCTCTGACCGCTTACCGCAAGCAAGCCACCATCGATTGGCGTAAGCTGAAGCTATCCTTCCACGATGAGGCTTCGCTCGCGCTGCAACACCGTGTTTGGACGTTCGCACGCAAACATCCCCTGTTTGCCCACCCGAACCAGTCGCTCACCATGGACGAGGAACGCCATCTGGCCACCAAGCGCATGTACGTGGTGCAGAACGAGAAAATGTTCACCATGTTCGACTATCTGGAGCGACCCGATCTGGCGACCATCTATCACCAGGCGTGGCTCGCGTACGAACCCAGCCTGGCGGTGAAGTATTCGCTCGGTTTCGGTATGTTCCCGTCCGTCATACGTACGCTCGATGTGGGCCGGCTGGACGAGATTGTCGAGCGCAATGCGACCGGCGAGTATCTGGGTGCGTTCGGGTTGACCGAGATCGCTCACGGCACTAACGCGAAGGGAATGCGTACGACGGCGACGTACGATCCAGCGACCGGCGAGTACGTGCTCCACACGCCCGACTTTGAGGCGGCCAAATGTTGGATTGGGAATTTGGGCAAAACGTGTACGCATCTGATCGTGTACGCTCAGCTGTACACGGCCGACGGTAAGCATCACGGACTGAACGCGTTCGTGGTGCCGGTGCGCGACCCGACCACACTGCAGGCCTATCCGGGCGTTACGGTGGGCGATCTCGGTGCGAAGGCCGGTCTGCAAGGTGTCGACAACGGGTTCGTCATGTTCCGCCAGTATCGCATCCCGCGCGACAATCTGCTGGCTCGCACGGGCGATGTCAACGAGCAGGGCGAGTTCGTGTCCCCGATCAAAGATCCGGCGAAACGGTTCGGTGCCTCGCTCGGCGCTCTTTCCGGTGGTCGCGTCGGTATTTGCGGGCTGGCGAACGTCTACCTCACGAAGGCGATAAGCATCGCTCTACGCTACTCCGCCAGCCGGAAGCAGTTCGGGCCGAACGACAGTGAGGAAGAATGGCCGGTGCTGGAGTATCAATCACAGCAATTCCGGCTGTTCCCGCACCTGGCGGCAAACACGGTGATACGCGTGTTCAATCTCTGGTTCGCAAAGGCGTACGGCGATATGCAACTGAAGATGCTCGGTGGCGAAAACATCGGCCCGACCGGGATGGAGGTGCATGCGCTGTCGTCCGCGGCTAAGCCCGTTTGTACGTGGGCCGCACGGGACGGGGTGCAAGAGTGTCGGGAGGCTTGCGGTGGTCACGGATACCTCAAGCTGTCGACCATCGGTGATTTGCGTGGCAATAATGATCCCAACTGTACGTACGAGGGCGAAAACAATGTACTCATCCAGCAGGCCTCGAACTGGTTGCTAAGCGTCCGCTCGAAGGGCTACGAAAAGTTTGCCCAAGTGTCACCGCTCGGTTCGGCACGGTTTTTGGCACAGCACGCCATGATCAGCAGACGAAAAGCAAACTGGGCTAGCGCGGTGGATGCGGGTTCGATTGCAAGTAAGTGGAAACGAGGATGAACGTAGTGGAATCATGAGTAACCTTGCTCTTTATCTATCTATTTCCTTTCGTCATCAGATCAACTTGATGCGCTCGATTGGTTGGTGGCGTATCTGTTGGAGGAAACGTTCCAGAAGATGACAGCGTTGAAGCAGCAAGGAAAATCTTCCTTCGAAGCACGCAACGATGTGCAATCCTTCTTTGCGCGAACACTTTCCATCGCGTATGGTGAGGTAAGCAGAATGAGACGTCGACGTTAGACGCGTTCACAGAGGCTCTTAAAAGCTGATCAGTTAGTCTCTTCTGGAATCGCAAATCCATGGGATTTTCTTTTAAAATTGCCATATTTTCAATTTCTATCAATTTCAGCGAATGCTGCTACACGTGTTCGCCAAGTTCCTGGCCAACCTCGAAAGCGGCCCCGAACAGCAGGCTCTCGAGCGGCTTGGCGCCCTTTACGGTGCCGGAACCATCCTGCGACACATCGGTGTATTCTACCAGGGTGGCTACTTTACCGCACAACCGAACGCAATGGCCCTATTGCAGCAGGCCGTGCTAGAACTACTGCCCACGATCAAACGGGACGCAATCGCGATCGTGGACGCCATCGCACCGCCGGACTTTATCCTAAACTCGCCGCTCGGCATGAGCGACGGTGACGTATACCGGCACATGGAATCGGCCATCATGCAAGCGCCGGAAGCACTCGAACGGCCAAAATGGTGGCGTGACGTAGTGCACCGTGATTATGTGCAATCAAAGTTGTAAATCGGGTTCGGGAAAAGCTTAGTAACGGGATCCGGCAAGCTGAATTATTATTTTTTGTTACGTTTTATGGACACAGAATAGCACAGGACACCTTTGGTTTCACCTTTCCATTGTTAGCAGCTTGCCGTCAATTTCGGGACAATTGATAATAAACCAAAACGACTCACACGTGGGGTAGAGGGTATTCTGATGATTTTACTACATCGTAACAAAGTGTGTCATAATGTTCTTTTTCTTTAAAAAAATGACAACATTGTTTATATCACCATGCAGCGGTAGGACATGAACACGAAACAAAAAATACTGCTTCTCATTGTTTTAAGGTCATTTCGCGACATTACCGTTAAAAATCGGGGCTAAAAAACGAGAACAAAACGCCGCTTTTACTACCCCCGTGCGTCGGTAGACTTTTGCTAACGAATTCCGTAAACAAACCATAAAAACACTATTGCTTTGATTGTGCCCCTTGATGATCTCAAAAGCACGGGGCCGCTTTGTAGCCTGTGGTACACTTTTTTCAGTTTTTATGACTGATCTTTTTACCATTCCGCCACGGCAAGAAGAAACTTCGTACCGGGCCGTGCAAGACCGCAAGCAACATGGAAGGTTCGTCCTGTGCGCGGAGCTACCTGTGCTCTAGTTCTTCCCAAAGTATAGCCCATAAAGGAACGCGGCCTTTTTGGGTGGGTGGAGATTGTTTACAAAAACTATCAACCGAGTGAAACGTACCTTTTCCATCGGTGAGGCCATACTGAAGAAGAAAAAAATATCCAACAGGGGGTAAGTGTAAATTATTTATGAAGTTGCACGACCGGGAAAACGGTCTATATTGCCTTCTGCAGTAGAGCTACGATTACAACAACGAACCAGGTATTCGGTCTGATCGGATGAACCAGAGGTAAGTCAGATGTAGGACGAGTCCCGGGTTACAAACGAGCTTTACGGCATGCGACAAACGGTCGCCCTTAACATCTTGCCCTGTTCGGCCACTACTCGCGGCCAATGGATTTATGGTTTTACGATCTGTTTACGTACGAACCGGACAACCCACCGGTGGTGACGCCTCTATTCCTCTAAGGCCCGGGAAAATCCCTCCGACAGGCGGACGACAAAAGATCCGACCTCTAATAGTCGTCGACTGCCATTAGCCGACCGGGATGATGCTGGTAATCCTGTGACGAACGAATTACTCGCTGGTTGATGGGATTGAGCAGTGGCACAAAACCTTGACCGAATTAAAATGGAAACCAGCGGTTGTCTCTACCGGGGGACAATAGCTCAGCGGCTAATAGGTGACCGTCCGAAAAAGCTACCATGTACCTGATTCTTTCGCTGCAATGACGCAGCCGGTGCGAAATGGGATATAATTTTTATAATCCTATTAAGTCCCCTGTTGCCAACGTGAAAGCCCGTTAGGAGTTTATTGGCCGAAAGACTTTTTGGCCGACTCGCCATGTCGTCCAGGACATCATGCGGTGCTGGCACAAGTTTTCCTATCCGCCTTGGTGACAGGGTGAGGTCTTCTCGGATCGATTAGGTAATAGGACGTAATTTGACGTAACACGTACGGTGCCCTACTGCTTGGAACCGTACTCTCATTACAAGTATCGCGGACAGGATTCAAATTGGGTTCACGATTCGTACACAAGTCTAGGAATGCTGGCGGACGTCTGACGTAATCAATGAACAGGAAACGCTATAGAGGCTAAAGGAAGTGTTGTTTTTCTACGCTTGTTAATCGTAATTACAAATTTCATGTTTTTTTTTTGTTTTTCTAGACTGATTCTAGACGCTTTCGTTTCGCGATATATGAATTTTGTGATACGGCTTTCGAGTTTGAGTATTTAAATGTGTATAAGGCAAGATAATTATGTTGAAATCGTCCTCTTTTGTACGGGAAACAATATTCTTAGCCTTCATT
>JXXA01007022.1:0-10081 GCA_000956255.1 Anopheles punctulatus
CTAAAAGCAGCACGAAAGCGAAAATGCTGCCCCTGGTCGATGCAAATCCGACCAGTTCACTAGCTGTTCCGGCTTTGAAAAGAAAGGCCATAATCTTTAGGCCGCTTTCGGAATGAGGCATCACATTCAACAATTTCCTTTCTATATTCTCCTCCCAAACGCTGCCGATCGCTATCGGCGCACCAAGTCGAACTGAGTGAAGCCAAACCATCATTGCCATCATCATTGTCCGTGATCGTTTCCTTTGGCGCGTACAGGAAAAGCCACTGTACCGTATCTCCCTCAGCGGCGTTTCCGAGATCAGTTTGGGTTTATTGTGCATTCTCTTCCCTGGGAAATGTGTCAGGTCCCGCCTCCGATCGATACGGATTTGTCTTCAGGTTTCAACGTACAATCAGTTTTGGTGCCGTTTTGTGCTGCCGGATGGATGGATGAACCTATTCATAAAATATATGGGCGCATATTAAATAGCCGGTTCACCAGGGAAGATTGATGTTCACGAAGGTGGTATTTCAATACGTTGAAGAAGAGAGCTGAGTTTCGGCCAGCCCACAGACACAGTGATTGCCGTCGAGTGTTGGCAAGGATAATCCTTCCGCGCTGGATAGAGCGTGGATGAAAGATTTCCGATGAATGGAACCACCTTTTCCGATGTTCAGGCGTCAAGCACAACGTTCAGTGGTGTACAAAGTGATTACAATCGCTAGTGGAACAATTCAATTTTACTATCTTTATCGAACGCTCGATGGATTTGGTGTTGAAAGAAGCATTTTTTGGAAAGTAAATTTAAGTGGTTCAAAGTATCTAAGTGCTGATTTGATACATTCAAAAATTTAAAAGTTATTTGCCAAATTTATCCTGCATTTGATATACATATTCTATACTTGTTCTATTTAGGTTTGTGAAATCCCAAAACAGCCAAGTACACATGTTTCTTTCACAAATAAAACACTAAAATGTGCATAAACTGTAGGCACAAACCAAAATATCAAATTATTTTGTCAATCAACTGCATAAAGAAGGTGTACGAAGCGTGTTCAGAGCGGGATCGTTACATCTAAACCCCAGACCCTTTTGCTTCCCTCTTACCAGCCAAATAACTGAACAAAAGCGCCATTCAATTAAAATGTCAACTCCGTGCATGTCCTGCTGGCCAGGGCCTAAAATGGAAGTGCAAAAAGGTACACCTGCAAACGGCAGCCCCCACCGGCCGGGGATGACGTTTAATCCTTGTGTGCCTCGAACGCAGAATGCTGGTTCTGGTGGCTGGTCTAACGGTGCTGCAGGATTTAGCGCGTCCCGTTACTGCTGCCGGACAGACGGAAATGACCGTGCAGTGACTAAATAAATATTGTTCCACCGCGAGCTTCCACCACAGGTGAGTCTTCCACCGTTCGGGCAAGCTCGCCGTTTTTCCAATCCGCTGCAACCGTTCCACTAAAGTGGAGTGCTTTCCCAAGCACGTTCTGGCAACGGATGTGTGCTTGTGTGCGAAACGCGTTTACAAAGCAGCAACAGCGGCGTTATGCCGACAAACGAGTCGCATACGCACATTTTGAGCACACAACATTTTACCCAAAATAGTTGACACGCACACGTTCTGACATTGCACTCTTCGCTACTCGTGGCACACGTGCCAGGGGCAGAGCTGAGTGCGAAACCTGACATTTCCTCCTGCATCCCGCCCAACCGTGAGCCGAGCCCATTATGCTGGGGGGGGTGACAGTGTGCGATTTTCGCCGAGCCAACTCGTTGGCATGGGGGGGAACAGACCGTACAAATGGCAAACAGAGCGAAACCGCCGGATGTGACGCGGAGTGCATCGTACGCTAAACACTTGCGCCAGAACTGTTGCGCCTTAAACACTTGCTCCATCGCACGGGACGGATGACATGCACGGTACAGTGTAGAATGTGCATGGAAAATGTGTGGAATTTGAAGTTTCTACTTGACACCACATTTCACACACAGAACTTGCACACATCCAGAGCCCGCTGCCGTTGACGGTGGTTGGTGTGAATTGTTTTGTTGCTGTCGTCGTTGCCGCACCGTTAGTGGATGTGAGAAAACAAGTCACCCGAATCGCCGCCGCCGTCGTCGAGGTCGATCGAAACAAAAGACCAGGCGACTCCACCGGTAGTAAGAAAATGTTCGTATTAAAGCCTTTCGCATTCGCTTGGCAATCGAATAGACTTTAATCAACGCGGCAGCGATGTTCAACGGGGGGTGGTAACAACAAACGAACATCAAACCACCGATAATGGTGCTAATAACAATAAATACATATTTTATTCGCACATCGTCCCTTTCTCCGGGACGTTTGGCGAAGGTGGAGTAAAGGCAGCGAATGATACACACCGTTGTTCATCTGCCTCCAGTGGCCCGATTCATTCTTCCCTCTAGGGGCACCTGACCAGCGTTAACATGCACACTTGCTACAGGATAATCTTACTCGTTGTCTGCTCACCTCAAAGCAGATGTATTTTTGGACGACTTTAAGAATCGTAACGCATGAATTGCGTTTGGGGAGATATCGCGTTACAATATGTCTGTTAAACAGATTTTTAAAGCTTTGCAATGCAAATGAAAATCTCTACATATTATTATTAACACCACGATATTTTCTGGACATTTGAAACAGCTTAAAATTATCGTTCAAACATCAGTTTCCTGCTTGAACAGGAAATAGAATAACACAATTGCAGTGTTTATCCCTAATAAAAGCCTTTTTTAATGAAAAAAATACCGAACAAAACGGTCACCTGGAACTTCTGCGCTCCCATCGTCTAATTGGTTGTATACGATGGTGCTGAAAACCAATGATGTCAACATCGATGTCCCAATGCGATTCGTTTTGGTGGCCTTCCCGTGGCAGAAACACCGCAACCCGATGCTCACCTTACGCTCACCGACAAAAGTGGCACCATAAAAATGCGCTCTTCTGGATTGTGCCAGCCTCCTGCTCCGGCTGGTTTAGAGAAGAAAAAACAATCGACAGGATATCCGTATTTTCGGCTCGTAACTAGTACCTTAGCTGCTGCCAACTGGGACATACGTGCACGGTGCTGGAAGGGAACGAGCGAACGAGCGTGTTTTTTTTTGTGGTGTTGTTTGCCCCGCTGTTCGTTCGGTGTGTTTTGTTTTAGATTCATATTCGAGCGTGCTAGAGAAGAAACTGGTACCGGGTGCTTTTCGGGTAGCGTTCGTTTGCGTCCCCCACCGATTGCAATGGATCCGAAGAAGCTCCAGCCCGGGTAACGGAGTGGAAAAAAATCGGAAAAACAATTCTTTGCCACCCTCCACGCGTCATGTTGGCAGCGGTAGTAGAGTGTGCAAATAAAAACACCGATCCGGTGGAAAGGAAATCACCCGAACCGACCGGTGAATGTGATGCGCTGCACATGGCTGCGGACGGTGGAAGCAGCTTCCAGCTGTGTTATTGCAAACCCTGGAAGGAATCGACGAGGAGATGACGTGAGTGTGCGTGTGCTAGCGAGTATTGAGTGGCACAGTGGCAGGAAAGGCTCTCCACCGCGCGTTGATGGCAGTTGTCGTGCTTTTGGCTGGGTTTTGGGTTCGTCTTACCAAAAGCATCGTCAGCAGCACCCGATAAAAAGGAATCCAATAAAGGAACGAATCTCGAAAACGGGCTGCTCATTGGACGATGGATGAACAATTGGTATGTTCGCAGGAGTGTGCCGGGACTGATCTTGGTGGTAGTGGTGGTAATGGCCAGGGCGAATGCGAACCCAAACGGGCGAGCCTTCAACGTTCTCGTTGTACCACGCGCGACACACGAAACGGAATCCGAAACGGGGCCGAGAGTGAGATAGAGCGAGAAAGAAAAAGAGAGAAAAAATATTCGAGCGGAATATGGAATAAAATGAATAAAAGCGAATAAACAAAAGAATAATAAAAGTAAATTGAGTGCTACATGTGCATCATGTGGGTAGTTTTTTTTTTCTACGTTTCTTCCAACGATGTCTTTTCGGAATGGGACCGAGCATCACATGATAGTGGCGTTGTCCTTCCGCCGCCACGGGTATGCTTTGTTGACTAGCGTTAGCATTCGATCGGTGGCGGTTCGGTTCGGCAGAAGGTGGTGGCGGTGAAAACAATATCCTCAGGACCCGGTCCGGGATGATTCCTGCGAACGACATCCCGTGCTCCCGGTCATGTTTGGGGGTTTGCTCACCAGGACAATAAAACAGCACGTGAACGTTTTTGTGTGTGTGTTTTGTGCGAAGACGCAAACGCAAAATAAAGGAACTAGTCCGGGCGCCCCGGTAGCATTTCGGGTTTTAATGGAATCGGACGCCCGTGGATGAACCGTGCGATGGGCAAATGTGTGCACACTTTCCGGTGATGATGATGCAACCCGATCCCGGGAAACGGCAACGCCAGGGATGGGCAGCGAAAAAGAAATCCGCTCGATTATTGAGACAACCATCAGGCACACCTGGTGCGCTCGTTGTTGGCGGACCATATGAACGAATCGTTTGCCACGAACTGTGGCGCACTTTCTGTGCTCTTTTCGTTTCGTTCGATTGCGGCTCGTCGGGTTTTGTGTGTGTTTGCTCCGGGTTTTTGTCACCTGACACACAGCGCAAGCACCGGGCGGAAATTACATAAACAGTGTGGGGTTTTTTTTCTGTCGGGCTTTTGTTTACTAGAGAAGCCACACGGCAAACATTTGTACAAAACGTTGGACAAACTACATTAGTTTGATTACGTACCGCAGGTCCAAACGGTGCGATTTTATTTATGCATCATTCTGGAAAGGCACATTTTCCATAGCTCAATGTAACAGGAGCGGAGCGTTCGTTTAGTTGGAACGTTATCATGAGAATTTTTGCTCCGCTACCACCTGTTAGAGCGGACATTAATTATGTTCAGCTGCCGATAAAATCGTGTAGTTTATGAAATTTCTTGTTCACAAGTTTGGGGCACTCGAACTCGAACACCCTTTTAAAGGGCGCGACGCGACAAATAAGCATCCTTTCGCGGTTGAAATGCTGTCAACAAACGGGATGCTAATAATGAATGAGAAACATACCGCTAAAAGCGTTGGGTAAATGGCGAAGGCCGTCCCCTACGCCGTGAAACTATTGAGAACTCTCTCCCGCCTCCCCCTCCTTACCTCCGCCAACCGGGGTTACACTGACGACGCGACAAGTAACAAATTAACAGCAATGTTTGACATTTTCATAAACTTCACGCACCACTGCGCGTGGAGTTAATTTCGTTTAATTATTCATGAAAATAGAGCATGCTTTTGCACTTTTTCATGCTCGGGTATCGTCCAGGGCACGACCGGCGGTATGTTTCGATGTCGTTTTTTTGCTTTTTTTTGTGTTTGGCGGCAGGGAGAAAATTGAGTAAAAATTCATGTTGCATCAATATAAAACAAACACACGCGAACGGAGCGCCCGAACAATGTGAAATCATCAACCGTTTCACGCGGCGCGACTTGTTTATAGTTTGTCGCTTTTAGCGAGCACCCCGAGCCCTCCACACATACACCCAGCCGTGGTGAAAACGGTGGGCTCTTTAACAAATTAAATTAAGTGACACGCAATCACTTTCCCGCGTGTGTTTCAGCCGACCCCAACCTTTCGGGTGATCGTCGGGGTTCGGTGAGTTTGGCGATTTTTGTTTAGCTCCGCTTCGATGACGATGTTTAGCGGGTTTCGAGGGGAGCGTGGGGCGATGCTTTAATGGGGCCTCCCGGTGGCCCCCGGTGGAAAAGTGGCATAATTATTTGATGTCGTACTTACCGGCATAGTTTGACTACCGTGAAGTGATGTTATAGCAGCTTGAGCTTCTTGATGCGAGGTAAATTTAACAAAGGCGCAACCTGAAAGAGACCGAGCGAAAGAAGAAGAGTAAACGGTTAACGCACGGAATGTCACCCGTCGGGTTCGCGTAGCCGGACTGTGTCCGGATGGTGGTGATAGTGTTTCGGTTCTGTTTATCTCTCCTTAGCATATAAAAACCGATCCATTTTACGGCACGTGCAAGTCAATCCAGTAAAAATAACGAACCCCTGCAGTGTGTGCGATAAAACACTGGAACGGATCGGGGTCATCCCATCACACAAACGATACAACGGTTTACCCCAACCGTGGATATCCCCGTGGAGCGACGACACAACTCGATAAACCATCCCGAACGGTCAAGGATAATCCTCATCCCCTGCCAACGCCAGGCAAACGAGACAAAGTGTACGGCGAAGTACATCAGAAATCGATAAACAATTATATCAAATGGACACATCGGCCCGGTGGTGCGATTGGGTGTCGTTTCTGTCGATTCATTTTAGTAGAGAGATTTTCATAGCACACGTTGCCTGTCTCTCGCTCTCTCTCTCTCTCTCTTTCTCGCTCTTTCTTTCTCGTTCTCGCGTTTGACGAACGGTGGCGGAACGATCTTTACGGCGGGCGATATTTATTGCGTCAAATAAAACTCACAAACTGGTAGAGTTCAGTATTGGGCTATGCTTCTGATCGATGGCGTTTTTCCCTGGCTAGGATACGTCGAAATTCTTTTTGGTGCGGGAAAATCAAATATAGTAACAGTGTGCAGACAGTTAGCCCACCGTGCTCCGTGTGTTAGTGCGTATCCGCTGGCCAGTGAATCAAGACTACACCCCGCCAACAGATGGCTTTTGGCACTCTGGTATATCCGGCACAACCGCCGTTGGGAGGGCATGTCGACGGTGTGGGGGGTAAATAAACTGGACTGAAAAAACACCCCCCCTCCCCCCGAAACAGACACAAAATAACAACACGCATCATTTGGTTCCACGTATTGCGCGAGCTTCGATTCGAGGGCAAACAGCAAAGCAGCCGCACAGACGATCGATCGGTCAGGGCCATGTAGAGACCGTGACAGATAAAACCGGAGGGACAAGTCATGGAGCGGCGAGTAAACTGCCCGGACCGGTGACCTTCCCGAAGGATAACCGAATCGTATGAATTCTTTGTACCGAAAGGTTGGCCCATTGGTTTGGCTATAAAAGCATTTTTATTGAAAAACTTCCCAATATGCGTAGCCTAACGCGTTAGGCAGCGAACCAGCCGCAAAAACCAGCATCGAATCTTTTGCTTTATTGAGCAACTGCTGTACAATATTGCTTTTCGCACTTGTCAATGTCTCCCCGAGGGCTGCTAGATAATGTTTGAGAAAAAATGAAACAATCAACTTTGATTAATTTTGCGTACTTCGAACACTACGCGGGATATTTCCAATACGGTATCGAACCGACAATTGATGCATATAAATGGCAAAAGATTTAGTAAGCTCGATACAGTATTGATTAAAACATACACATACCCGTTTGTAAACTTTTTCGGTGTAAACTTTATTTAAGGAGCATTTGATAATGTATTTCGCGTGGTATGTGTGTTTGTGATTGGGGAAGAATACATTTATTATGCTTAGGAATGTGCAGTTTATGTTAAAAAGGGCATATTTATACCTTAAAGGAGAATTTAAATTCAAGCTTACAAATAATTTCACAACTTTGTTTCAATATTGTTATGTCCAACCGATACATGAATTAAGTTTCGTTAAGGATCATTAAACATAACGTGTTAAGATGAATACTGTTTCCTGAAGCAATTTATTTACGGATAACTAATCTTTTTCAAAATATCGACGACAATTTTAAACTTTATAACGCCTCAATGATTAGCCCAATCATCTTGATTCATACATAATCGGATTGATTTTTTTCCTAGATGGATCAACATTTTATTTATTTCGATTTGCTTTCTATCATCCTTTATTAAACTTTCACGCTTTATTCACAATTTTTAAGCAATAAACCACTTGGGTTATTTATATTTCAAATACAATATAAACCCAATTATTTTACCGATAGTATTTAGTTAACCGTAAGTAAATATAATATTTGTTATTGTATTTTATTATTTCATTTTTTTCAATTTAAATTAAAAAGTATTACAATAAAACCACATGATTTCACCACTCAACAAGTTTGTAATAATTATCGGTAACAGCAACTCTATGCGTGTTTGAGCGGTTTTTCACTCAGTCAGCCTCGGCGACCCGTGTCAATCAACAGCATCGTCTGTGTGCGGGAACAGGATGTACACATGCTATGGCCGTAAGCTGCGGGGGGAAGAAAAAATGAAATAAAAGCTTTTACCCATCCCATTCCGTGGGTATTTCAATTCGAACCATGGGCCTGCTTCGGCAAAATGCCATTCCAGCTGCGAGCGAAAGTAGGACGGCGGCAAGTGAGGCCTTCTAGAGAAAGAGCATAACGCACACTAAGCACACATTTGCCGCTCTCGGGTATGGGGATGTGCGGATTTTGCGCACGGCCCTGTACGCTTCCGTCCTTTCGGTTTGCCAATCAAAAATGGTGACGTATAGCATGTACCTCTTTCATCGGAAAGAGATTTGAGCGAAAGTTCAGGCCACGGGACTTGAAATTAGCGGTCCCGATGAACACACGTTGCGCAGTAATGGTTTGGAACAAAGAAAAAAACAAAAGCTACCGCTAGCGTGTGGGAAAGTTTTGATTTTTGACGAAGGACTCAACAGTCAGATCAATGTTCGGTTCGTGATGTAATTTTTGGCCTTTCCATTTCGACATGGCAACGACGATTCTCGCAGGTGGATTTAAATGTATTTTTGTATTTTGTTTTTCTCATTTCAACCCCAAAGCGTTTTCTATTTTTCCTTGTTTTACACCGACGTTACCGATGAGGGAAGGAACACAATTTTCGGCGTAAATCACGCTTCGAACCCTCTTCAAGATAATTTCGTTGAGACGGTGGCGCCGCGGAAAACGACCACTCAGATGGATGTCTCAAACAAACCGATGGGACGGGGAAGTTGAGAGGAAAAGGGCACGCGGAGTGTAGGAAAAAGTAGCAACATCTCTGTCAGTCCCTTGTCACTGCGTAACGTAACGCAATCGAACAGATGACAACTGGTTGATTCATTAGGATGCCCATCCTCCCCCGTGCAATCGGGGCGGGCAGAGCCTACATTTCAATCACTTTTTTTACACCGCTGACTGACAGTGCGCACTGGCTCCGTTTGCTAGTGGTGCGTCATTTTCTCCCTGCCATGTCCGTACCGCTCGGCTAAAGTTGGACTTGTTGGACCCCAGCTTAGCGCCGGGAGAAAATGTAAAAGAAAAGGATTGTGAATATCTTCCGTATAATTCGTTCGTTTCACTTCCTTCATGGTTGATTGACAGTAAATTGGTTTCTCTGTTTCGCAAGTATTTTTGTTTCATTTTTCGTTGCGCCTTCCATGTCTTCCAAGTGATGGTGATGGACGTGGCTAAGGATGTGATCACACTTCAGCCACCGATTCCACCGTGGCGGTCGATCGAGCGAAAGTGTTGGAGCAAATTGGAGTAATGAACGGCATCAGCAGGAGAGTGGCATTTCAAGGTTTTTTTTTCCTACCATGTGTCCTACCACTGTTCGCGAGCGCCATTGGCCGGAAAAGGGACGGAATGGACATCCGGAATCGAATGTTTCTCTTGTTCGTGCTCGCGAGGGTGAATAAGTGCAGTGTTTCCATCTTGGTCAAATGGTATTCAGGACACGAAACACGAAACCAGCTTTGGTTGGTTTTAGCTGGGGACGCTTGTGCTTTCCGGGAATTTCCCCGGGAGTGGAAAATCGTAGCGGACACAGCGGATGGAGCTGAAGTCGCGATAGTCGGCGGTGAACAAGTGCCCTCTCGAAGCACGTACAGCGAATGAATAAAATTAATTATCTTATTTATCACGACCAGGCTAAATTTGAATTCACTGCCAGACATTGGTTGACTGGCTTTGGTTGGAGCGTGTCACGAACCGTGGGGAGCCGACTATCTTCCGGTGCGAAGGTGAGGAGAATGCTCGCATAATCGGGAGCCTATCTTGTGTCTTGGCATGTTTGTCTATATTTTTGGATTCCTAAATAACGATTTAAAACCGGGTATATTAAGAACCGTTTAGGATGCATATGGCATTTAAAAATATTCTTTATGGCAGTAAATGTAATGATTACAAGCTTTTGATGATATTTTTGTATTAACTACATCTCTG
>JXXA01007028.1:0-24027 GCA_000956255.1 Anopheles punctulatus
TGTTGGACGACTACCCCGTCCGCACCAGCAAACAGAACTGATGCTACTGCACGCAAAATCAATCCGAACCCGGGAACACATACATTTTGCAATATTTTACTTTCAAATTTATTCAAATAATATCTTTCTCTCCCTTGCCTCCCCGGATGAGGCCAAAGCAAAGCTCCCACCGAAGTACTGATATGGCACACGATTGGCGAGCGCCCAGAATCAAACAATATGTCGACAGGCACATTTCCTTTCCCATCCCGGTGCAACGAGAGGACCACGAAAAAAAACATTCAAATAGCTCGAGAAGCATTAGTTTATGAGCGCAAAATGATTACGTCGGGGTGGGAGAAGGATGCGCGGGCGGCACGCGATCGAGATTGGTTTGTTGCGGTTGACTTATAGCGGTACAAAACGAACTTTAGGCAGACGGTTCCGGGTCGCTGAAGACAGCATAGAATTGTCTCCTTATGTCTTGCCTTTGCTTAAGACGGATTGTTTGGAACTAAAGGGGAGCCTTTTCTTTGGAAAAAATGCATAAACTAGAAAAATTTTGGCAGAAGAAAAAATTCACTAAAATTTCATGTTTCCCGTAAAGGGAGCCCGAAATGACAGTAAGTAATTGAAGATCATGTTGTCAACGTAAAAATCCCCGAATTTATCCTAATGCTTCACGCCTTTGTCGCAAGTCCTCACCAGTCCCATCAATGACAAATTCTCGTCCCACACAAAGCGACCCGATAATCGGCGGCCGCTCGCGTGCGTAAGACAAATACAATTATTTTACTACTTGTTACCGGCAAGCTACTGCTGCTGTTGTTGCTGCGGCCTGTACTTCGTTTGTTTGTGCACCTCGCACCGCTGCCGGGAGCAGAAAACACACTCCACCACGGTATCTCAATAATGAGCGGAGTGTCACACATCGGTGCTAATTAATTTGAACGCGTTCCTGTGGCAGCCGGTGGAACGTTCCTTCGCGGCTGGCGGCGGGTCGAAAGACGAACAAAACAAAATTCCCCCCCACTCTCGTCCCACGGTGGACCGATGTAACGGTAGCGAAGGCTAAAATCACGCCGTCGTTGTCGCCGAAATGGCTTGTCCAAACAAAAACAAAACACCTTCTCCACCTTCCGACAGCGGGTACCGACACCGACGACGCGAGTACATGGCTCGTTATGTGGGATTGCTTTTTTTTTCTCTCTTTCCCCTGCTGTGGAAGGGTTTTTCGATGTTGGTCACGAAAATTGTCAAATTTACAGTCAAATCCTGCCCGGCAGCGAGAGAAAAGGAAAGACAATGTGAACGCGAAGACAATGCAGTGCAAAAGGCGAACTGAACGACGAGAAAAGCACACAGCGGCTGGTCGGGCTTTCGGCTGCGAGCAAATAATGGCGAGGCGTGAAGAAATGTGTGCGCTCGGATGGTTTCCGAAAGACATCGGACGGAGTGACCGGTTCGAATTTCGGGGGTGACGAGAAAACAGTTTGCAGAGTAGGTCGCTAAGAAAAAGGGTGAGTTTAAAGTAGCTCATGAAATCATTCCCTCATTGGGTCAAGTTAAGCGAGAAACTCTTTTGAAATTATTTCTTTCAAAAAAATGTTTATGCTTTAGGTGAAAAATCAAGTTTCTGGTAAAAAAAAAACAGATTTATGAGCAATCCACTTCAAATTTTCTCCCATGCTACATCATCCTTACGCAACGCACTCAACGCCATTCTTTATCTATAAAAGCGAATCCATCAAATCTGATAACACACATCAAATTTGCTCTCTCTCTCTCTCTTTCTTTCGCTCTCTGCACTCAACGCCACTGCGGTTCGATCCTCATCCGATCCTTTTCCGATTGTTCGCCATGTTTTTTCGAGTACCTGATCAGGCTTCTGATCGGGAAGCGCAGCCGAAAGAGCCCACTTGAAATCCAAACTACACGCAAACCGTCAAACGCGTCTCAAACACGCTGACAACACGTTCTTCACTCGCGTGCCGCCCGATCTTCGCCCACTTTATCGCAATAAAAGCTCAAGTGGCTTTAGCGCAGCGCTGCGGCGGTGGTTCCCTGTGGTACACGACCGCTTCGCCGGAATCGATGGATCTGCCTGCCCATCATCATCATCATCATCATCGCCAACATCAGGAGGTCAAGTGGTCACTGTGTCCATCAGCGCATTGGCACATCATCGTCATCAGCCTCGCCGCGATCATTAAATTCTCCAACGCCATTCGTTTCACTTTTCGCGCGTCCAGTGTGGTGGTGTGGAAAGGCTGCTGGCAGAGGGTGAAGATCAAATGTCAACAATTTCTCCCAAAACCTGCCAATCGAACCGCCGGTGTCAATAGTCGGGTCGTTAGTAAAACGAGGATAGTGGCCGCGACGGAAAGCAACAAAAAACGCAACGATTTGCCAATTTTTTATTGTGCTGGTAAGCCTCGTGATTCAGACACCTGCGGCCGCTTGTTTGCTCGTTACCACCGGACACCGGAGTGGTATCGATCGCGTTTCGCAGAAATGCTAGCTTCAGAATAAATATTCCCTTGCCTCTCGGGGGAAGGAATTTCCGCTCGCTTCTGTGAGCGATAGGTGTCATTGGGATTTATTGTTCATTTGAAGTGTTTACTTGCCAGCCGAGGAGTGTGTATTTGCTCGTGGGCGTGTGTCAAAAATTACCACATTACTATTTGCATGTACACATACATGCGTTAACAAGCACCTCTTACTATCTGCTGGACAGCAGAGATCAAACAATTAGAAACGATTCGCGATTCTGCAGCAATTAATCGTATCTAAATCGTGAGCGATAAAAATAGCATTCTCTTCTGTTTAATTTCACAACCAATTAGAAGACGAAATACTCGCTTCTTCTTGTAAAGACTGTTTTATTAAACAATTTTATTTACTTTTGTACAATTTATCTACTTTTGCTCTTCTGTTGAAATAATGAAATTGCATTTGTGTCAAATTTGAATCAATTTGAATTAATCATCTAAAACATATCAATTTCCATGCAGGATGAATTGATTGTGTTCTCGCCCCAGAAGGGTAATTAATTTCCATACCAGAATTTCGAGCAAAATTTATTCTGCCGGCTCGCAAAATCACTCACAAACAAACACACATATCCAATAGCTCCCCTTTGATTTATGGTTTATCGTGCTCGAAAAATTCAATTTTTGCCGGCCGTGATGTTTCAATCCACCAGGGAGCAGCACTTCGTCATAAAACCCTGTAGCAGTTTCTGCTACCATCCGAACCCGTTCCGCAAACGCTCCGAAAACCACCTGCAACAACGTTTAATGGGTTTTTTTGATAGCTTACGTTGATAGCTTTGATCGTGCGCCCGACGGTTTGACATTCATCGGCAGATGCTTCGGTGAGCATATCTGCGGTGCATGTTGATATCTTTTCTTCGCCCGCGGTGGATGATCCATCCCACGTCGGTGACGACCGATGACGCTTCTTTGTGTGTTTTGTGTGCAAATAAAAATCGCACAAACCAAAAGGTGGCACCGAATGGCCATCGGAAAACGACTTCACACACCGGGATCACCCGGAATCTGCATGACAATCGACGGTGGTTCACGAGAGACTGGGCGAGCGCGAGAATGATGGGTCGTCACCCCGTTCGAAATGACTATTAATTAGCTTCACCTTCCTCCCCCAAGACCTTCTCTTCCCCAACTTCTCTCTAATGGTGTAATAAAACTCGCCTAATGCCCAATAACTACACGGCGAGCGCTTGACCTCGGACTCATGGCCACGGCACGGCGCAATGCGATACCCGCCGGTGCCAGCGCTTCAGCCGACATCAACGCAATCCTAAGAGACGAACCTCTTTGACGAAGGAAATCGATCTCGGTTTCGCGACCGCGATTGCAGTAAGCGGGCTCGCTCGTTTTTTGCATAAATTCTCAATTATGCTCCCTTTCGCTCGCTGCGCGATCATAGTAATTTTGAATAATTTTCTAATCGAAATATAATCGCACCGGTTCGATCTCACCCACATCTCTCCTCGCCGGGCTCGCTCGTCGGCAGCACGGACGAGTGAATACAAAAACAATCAATTGGAGATGGAATCATCAATTTGCCAAGGCACAGGAGGAATGAAACTACGGAAGCTTCCAAACGGAGCAAACGTACGTGCCGGTTCGTGGCACGGGAAATTACTACCGGACTTGCCGCTAGACGTTTGTATTTTATTTTATGCGCTCAGCGCTCGGAAGGCATCCTCCGTTGAACCGGCTTCTAAAACTATTTTGCAAACAAATTATAGCGCCCAAGAAGATCGCTTCGAAAGGATCATGATCTTTTGTTCGTAAATTATGTTTATTAAACTGCGATGATCTCATTTGAAAGGTTTTGTTCAGATGGCGTGATAAGGTGTTCTATTTTATTCGTACTTTTGTTTGAGCAGTTTGAGGACTTTCAACCAAATAAAATTCCGCAACCATTTAGTAAACCCTGCTTTCAATGTAAGTGCTACTCAAAATGATCTAAAATCGGTATAGTTCCTCTCCGTTTTAATCCCATTTTCGAAACTAAAGCGCACAACCGCATTTGATCTCGTTTTAACGAGCCCTAATAAAATTAAAACGCACCGCGCAAAGTAGCCACCAGTAGCCCATCAAAACGGTGATTTCAGATCGAGCCAACAGATCAAACATCCCGCCCCATCCTACCGATCCGATTCCGCGTAATCAGCGATCATTTGCGTAAATTTGGTACAATTTTCAAATTTGCTTCCCTCCCACCGAGCTGATCGTTTGTTTTGCTTCATGGCACACACATGCGAGCCAGCAGTGTGTAATTCTATCTCACTTACCATTCTGTTGCGAGGTCATTTTGGGTGGATTGTTTGCCCTGCTTGCTGTAGCCAGGCATACCCTCGCTTTGGTAGGCTTTTGGGGGTGGTGGGTTGTGATTATCTTTTCTTCATCGACGGCAGCAAAAAAGAAACACCCGGGTTTGACGTAAACCCGGCAGCTTCTGAGTGGCCGAAAGAAGAAGAGCGATAGGCAATTGCTCACCACTTCGCAGGCTAATCAAGGCGGTAGCAGCATCGTTTAAGAGGGCGAATTATCTTCCCGACGCCCTTCGAAGCAGTCACTTCAACAGGGGAAGGGTTCCCAGTTTGCTTGGTCCTAGCAGAATCTCAGCGGGTACGCCAAAAGGTACTAATTTTATTGCTCGACCTCCACACCACCGACCGAGTGGCAGTGTTTATCGTAATACCAGCCTCGGAAGTTAATTAGAAGTTTTGGGGTGAATGATGCGCTTCTCATATTTGCCTTTGCTTCAATTAAACTGTCTTTCCCGTGTGGTCTGGGCAAAGCTTTGCGCATGAAATGGAGGGCTTGGCCTGGGAAACAATGTACTGTACAGTGGTTTCCAATGGATTGAGTACATCTTAAGATTAACAATTTTTTATTTTCTGTTTTTACAAGCACTTATTTTGAATTTAATCGAATTGTTATTTTATGCAAAACTGTTGACGTCGTTTTTGAATTTTAAAATAAAATTTATTTCAAAAATTTGTTACACAACAGATTGAGACGATTAAAAATTGAGAAGTGAGGATAAAATATCGAAATATCAATGTTTCTTAGGTACCAAAAATTGAATAAAACGGGCTATAGTTAGCAACATTCGATACACCGTTTTCATGCAAAACGTTTCCAATCGCCTGACGAATCTGTATTGATACTTCATCGTCATCGTATGACCTCCACCTCCAAGATAATCTCCGCAATTTGACCATACACATTAGAGCTCCGGTGTGTTGTATAATTTAATCCGGAGGCAAGTTCAAGTTTGGCACACATCGCTTAACCTCCCTTCACGTGGCACATTACGCGAGGCTTTATCTAGGCCACCATCGGAGATTTTTCGCCAGAAGCTTCACAGATGACTATTTTTACCCTCACGTTACTCATCCCGTTCGGTTAGCACAAAAAAAAAACATTCCGTGCGTTTAATTCGCACTTTTCATTTGCGTCCCGAATGCACCTGACGCTTCGGAGTCGGCATTCTTCCTCGCGTGCACGTCTTTCATCTTACATAATTAAATGCTCATAAAGAAACGTCAAAAAGTGGCGCATCACTCCGGTTAATAAAACCGTCCTTTCGCGTGCAAATTAAATAAATGCGACATAAAAGTACAAAACGATCCGTACGGGGACGGGAACATAAAACGGCAATAACATTCGGCATTCGGTCAGAAATAAAACCGCAAACGCAAACGGGGTACGTGGAGTAGCGTGGTGCGATATTCCAACGAAATATTTCGCACTTTCCCGTCCCGTAGCCTTCGCGTATTCGGTGCAGTTTTATTTTAGAATGTATCTCATTACTCACATCACCGGCCAGCAGACGCGGCCTTCTGTACAGTGTTTTGCACAAAACTCATCATCTTCACGTTTGCTCACAACACAAAAACAAAAACGCACAAAATCTTCATAAAAATACCTTTCGGTTCCAAACACTCAAAGCGCTTCTCGCCGGTGCCCGGTTAATGAGCTCGTGGACCCGGTGTGGCTCTTCAGTGCAATAAAAGCCCGGAGTGAGACCGGCCCGAATCATAATCCCCGGCCCGGGTTGCGACGCTGAACAAGATCTGGGAAGGGAAAATAGCTCGCGCACCCGCTTGGAAGCCCGCCCTGGTTCATCATCACCATCGTCGTCGTCGTCGTCTTCGTGGACGCATCTTCAGCATCGCTTGTTTGAACGACCGTTGGGGTGCGGTACGACCTGACGGCTCAAGAGCCGTGGTTTCCTCCCGCCCATGCGAACCCACGGTGAAGAAGCAAAACGAACTGAAATGAAAAAAAAAAATGACCGGCCGGCGGTGAAAGTATTGACCCACAAAAGATGTCAGAGGGCTGTTGGTGGTTGGTGCCGAAAATGGGAAGGAAAATATATGACTGAGTGCGTGCACAGATGAGGATGAGCGTGAAGAAGAAAACGATCTGTAGTATTGCTTTTAATTTTTCCACCATCCCGTATCGGGCGATCTGCGGGTTGGGTGTCACGTTTTCGCAAATGTGTCGTCAGCGGTTTTGGCTGTGGTTCGGGCTCGACTGAGTTACATGACAGAGTGTTCCGGTTGCATATTAGTGGGCCTATTTGCTTAAAGCGTTTAAGGCTTGCTAATTATATTTCATGTGATTACATTGAATAATGCTGGGGAGCATACAACCATTTTCCACCATACAGCTTTGTATTTTCCAGAAATTTAATTGGAAGTTTTTACTACAGGAGGCATTTAATATATTTTCTACGATTACTCGTATCGATAAAAAACACTATTTGTTATGCTAAATAACAAATACAATAGAAAACGTAAAAAAAACAAAAAAAGAACAATATTTTTATCGTTCCGCTACTTTACCAAAGATGGCGCTATCAAATCAAAGTGACATCTATTATGTTATATTATGTGAATGCTTTGTTTATAATAATTTAACGCTGGAATTAATGTTTCAAAATGACACAAATGTGAACAAAAATACCAAGAAATCGAACGAAACATAAAAAAGGAGGATGAAACATTCGAAATACAATTCAACACTTGTTACAGTAAAGTCACAAATATAATGCAAAAAGATAACATTTTCTTTAAATACTTGCCAAGTACTACTTTCGAGAACAAATAAAACCCCGTACTCGATGCTTAAAACGACAGCCAAAAACCAATCGAGTGTTCGAGCTCCCGATGATCTCTTCTTGATGCATTATAAGAGACAATCAACGGTGAGAGCTTTTCCAGCGAAAGAAGGTATAGAAAAAAAAACCATCCTACTTGATTACTAACAAAACGCGCAAACAACACAACACCCAGCAAGCAATCTCCTCTCCAACTTAAACAGATCCCTTCGAGCGATCCCCGTATCAAACCGCGCGACCTTCGCCCGTTTCGTTTTTGTTTTTTTTTTGCTTCACCACCACCGCTTTTGACAGCAAACTGTTGACAGTTCAATTTGTATTGTTAAGTGTGTCGGTGGCGAACGTTTTGCTATGACTTCGAACCAAACTGCGAGTTTTCTCGCCAAATTTTGCCACGAATTTTAATACGCTGCCCGGGCTCTTCAGCCGGGTTGGGTGTTCAGTCTGGGCAGCGATTGCTGCAGGGCATCGGCAGGGCTACGGCTCGTCAATCCGCAGGTGTGAAGCTGTGTGCGATGTGTCCGGCACGCTACACACTCGCGGAAAGCGAGCGCAATTGAGCTGTTACAAATCTTCCCCCCGCGGTTGAGGTGGACGAGAAGAAGCTGCAAGCAAGTGCCCAACAAGTGCTACCGACACATTGTTGGCCGCGAGCGGCACCCGGTGGGAGTTGAAGTTCCTGTGCTGGGATAGGAGGGCGGACGGCGGAGTGAGTGTGTGTCTATACACAGAGGCGCTTGTAGTATCACTTAGCGAGCATGCGAACGTATGCAGGGTGTAAAGTGCCGAATTAAGATCTTACCGTTTTGTTTGACGATGGATGTTGCACCACCATTACCCGCGATGGTTCGATGTTCTGTTTATCTGTTTACAATCGTTGCCTCTCGACGGCTGGCAAAGCTTTGATTCGATCCTGGGCTTGACCGTGAACGTGCGGCAGATCTATCGGCAAGCTTTCCAACATGTCCTACATCACCGGCTCATTGTTTGACGACAAGCCGTGAGTGATGACTCCCAAGGTTTCTAAGTCGTGCTCCGGTGAAAAGAGATTGGTGCTAGGAAACTGATAGCACGGGCATGTAACAGTGACATACCTCACGGTTGCTATCACTGATCGTCTAGGGGTTGCTTTCGCCATCAAAAAACATGACTTCCAATCATCACCGACAATGCAATGCAGAACCGAACCGCGCGGCACGACGAGGATAGGCTCTTAGATGTCGACGATAGCGTGACTTCTCTTCTCGAAGACTTCTGGCACGGCGAGCGCACGGCACAGATTTACGCGAAACTGTCAACCGTTTCTTATGCCTCTCTGCAACCTCCCCCCAGGAACACAAGTACAATTACAAGAGTAGTTAATCTCAATAAAACATTTACCCAACCTTCAGCTCACTCCTGCGGACTCGATTGGGGTGAACGTAACCTCTCCCATTCTATCTCTCTCACTCTCTGCCTAAGACAAGTCCGTCGCGTTTGTAATTAATGGAGGAAACGGATGATTGGCGCCGTGCTTATCGTGTCGCTTGCTTCCCTTGTCATGTTTTTCTTCTTCCACTGGGCCAGCAGATCGCGCAACCAAACCCTCGGCCACCCACTTCGAACCGGAACGCGTTTAGATGAGAGTAGATAATTGAAAACATTACCGATTTTACAGTGACTTACAAAGCAGCAGCAAACGAAAAAAAACCCGCCACGGTTCGCTTCATTAACACACGATCCGCCAGTTTCATCCTTCATTTTCTTCCTCACGGATCACCTCATATTAAACTTTGCGTAAAAAAAAAAGAATTTATTTTAGTTTCCCACCCACCCTTAATAAACCTTTACAATCTAGGGCTTCAAGGCGATCGTGCGTATTAATCACTCATTTGTCTTGTTCACCCCTTCCTCGTCTCTCCTCCTCCGTCCCTGTAACGTGCTGATACTCGTTTGCTAATGATATGAATTCAACACATTCCCAAACGCGGACTTCATGAGTATTAGAGAGAAAAAACGACCGTAAAAAGACGAGCCTTCTTCCTTCCAATCCACTGGCCACAAAAAAACCACACACTCTCACACCCGTCACAAACGTAATCAGCGCACCACATACACACGCTCGCTCACATACACAAAACAAAATGATCGTAAAAATCCTCTTCAACCGTTTTGAGCTCTGCAAAAAAAAATAAAAAAAAAAAACAAAAAAACAAAACCCTCACCAATGCATGATGAGAAAATTGCGATAAGGTCTTTTCACCCCGCGGGAGGCGGGAAGGTTTGCCCGGAGCATCATCTGCCTTCTGAAAAATCGTCATCATTTAATGAAGGAACGGCTTTTTCGTTTGGGGTTTCTTCTGATTATTCGTTTCCCTCTCCGCGCTGTGGTTGAGCTTTTGTTTTGTTTTTATTTGTATTTCAACCCCACCGGTGCGGCTGCTGCGTGCATTTCCTTCGACCAGCGGTCCCCTGCCGAAACCCCCACCCCGCAAGGGCGGGTGCAAATATGTGCCGAAACTTAGTAGCGAAAAGCGTCGTCGCAGTCGTCGCCGATCGAAAGCGAAAGTGACGATCGTTGGCTCTCGATGCAGATGCGATACGAAGATGGGAAGATAGCGGCGACCGGGGTTGGGACCGAAAAATGAACCCCAAGAGAAGGAACAATAAAAAAAGCAACCAGCAAACGCAAGAGCCTCTTCGCGTCCCGCATCGGTGGGGTTTGTTTTATTTTCGATGCTCACTGTTCATACTTACCCATCTTTTATGCGGTCCGGGTCGCGCGCGAGTGTGTGTGTATGTATTTCTCCTTCATTTTTAGCCTCCTTTCCGAAACCCGCGCGTTATGCAATGCGGCGGAGAGTTTTCGGGTGAAGTTTGTACGAGACAAACAGTGGCCCAGTGGCCATGATCGGTTTTTATTTTTGGAGATGGGATGAGCGCAGTGCATCAGCTAGAGATTTTTTTTTCGGTACCACAGCTGTGTGCAATGCGAAGAATAATGTTTCCCTTCGGATAGAAAGCACCATCTTTTATATCATTTTTTAACGGTATCTGTGTGGGTAAGCCGTTGCTGAAATTATACAATAGACAGTTAAATATTTCACCGTGCGTCCGTAGGTCAATATTTCCACACACGATGTAAGGGTTTCCTTTTCTTTGGGAGCGGTTCGATCCTGTGATGCAACTTCCTGGCCTCAAGGCCAATTAAAAACCGATAATGGTGTGAAATTTCCCTCGCTTCCTTCAAACATGCAACCTCTCCATCAGTTCTCACCATCAAAGTAATTTTCTCACCAAATAAAGTGAGAAAAAGATTGACAATTTGTGGAAGATGTAAGGTTTGTGATTTTCAACATTTTCCATCGTTTATCGTATCGCTTCGCACGCAAGAGGAAAACATTACTTTTGCACAATTTCAACCCCCAAGCGTTGTGATGGAAATTTAAAAATCAAACACATCAAAGCGCTACTTCGAGTAACTGTCGGTAATTGCCGGTGTTTAGTTTTACGAGTTAATTTAAGCCTAATTTTCAAACACAGCCACCACTCTCGATCATGATGTGCGCGCGTAACCAGCTCCACATCACACATACTCATGCGCGGGTGTCGGTGTGCCTCGCAGATACGCGATCGCTCTTCATCGCACCGAAAAGATGCACACTTGCTTTGCCTATTCCTCTTCTTTTCCTTCTAAATCGAAGAAAGGGCCCTCCCACCATGCGTTTATTTATGGTAAACGTAAAGCGTCCGAATCGCGCACTTAAGATTAGGCAGAGATATTATTATAAATTTTCTCCCATTTATGTACGATCGTGTGGTTGCAACAGACGCGTCTCGGCCTGGTGTGCGGGTGTTCCGATGTGGGCAGGAAATTAAATAATTATAGCGCCGAAAGCAAACCACTCGCTCCGGTGATTCCACCGCGGAATGGGACGCGATTTTTCACGCGAAACCTGAGCGATACTGATCGCCGGATCTGATTTATGTTGACTCAACTTTGCACCTTGTGGCGGTGAGCAAAATTGCAATATCGAGCAAGCTTTTAAAAGCTTTTTTCTGTCTGGAACAGGTTTTATTAGTGGTCGTACATTAACGCCTGAATGTATGCAAAAGGGTTGTGAGGACATATTTAAATATTTTAATGACAGGTAATTATTTTTAAACAAAAATAATCTTCTGTAATTTTGCATCAATCAAGTTGATAAATACAACTAACACTTTAATGTACGATTTTTAAAAATTTTTAAATTTATGAAAGCCTCTTTTGAATCATTTATCAATTTTTAACACCAAGGCGGCAGCACAGCACATGTACATTCTTTGTATCCTCCAGCAAAAACGATCGTTACTTTGTCGGCAAAGAATCAATCACAAACCACCACCGAACATTGACAAGAAACCGTCGTCAAATATGAGCCCTCTAGAGGACGGTTCCCCCCGCACCGATCGAACCGGGATTTCGATCTTAAAGTGCTCGTACTTCACCACCGCATCCACGGCCATCTCCTACACAGCGCCCTACCTTCGGTTTTTTAATGACCCAAACGGTGCAAAAAACGGTCCCGAACCCTCCCGGAACACGGTCAAAAGTGCATGTGTGGTTGTTGCACGTACTAGAAGAGCGCGCGCGCCCTCACCCGAGCGTTAATTGAAATCTTGATTGATGATTCGGTTCCCTTTTAGCCGACAGCGCGTGAAAACGGTAAACCGGGCGTAAGAAGAGGTAGCTAAGAAAATATCGCTCAAACAGCAACAACTTGGCTTCCTTTTGGAAGCCACCGGCCAAGAACAACTAGCAGTGGGAGCACTCCACACTGCACTCCAAATCGGACGCTTGATTGATTATGCCAATCCGAGCGTGCTGGTGGAGCACTTTTATGCACTTGGGCCGCGGAAGAAAAAACAAAAAGCAGAGAACCCCGCCGATGCTGCCGCCCGCAAAAGGCCGGCTTTTTTATTGGAGTTGATTAAAATTATCATAAAACAAATGTACCCACCCACCGGAGGGAAGCGGTCGAATTAGTTCCAGTGGGAGCCACCGGGACCGTTACTCTGGCGGTGGCGGCTTTTTTCCATTGAGGATCAGTAACGAGCACCGGCAGAATGTTAAACCCGTACGCTTTCGCATTCGCCGTTCGCACTTCCTTCCTGGATACTTCGGTGCCGCGCGGCATGCATGGGTTGGGGTAGTAAATTCAGTTGACGATTGTATTAAAACCCGACGACATGATTGTTGCGAGTACGTGTTGGCCGATGGCTGCTTCAAAAGTTCATGAATAATGGAATGCAACCCACAATTAAAGACACGTTTTTTTTGTTTGTTTGAATTGTAAACTCAAATTTAAAATTTGAATCAAACTATCACATTCTTTGAATCAAATACATCGAAATAATTCAAGTAGATACATTTATATAACAAGAGAAGTTTTTAAAAATCTCCTACTTTAATAGTTTTCAATATATTTCTCATCTAAGCAGCTTTTACAGAACCTTCCCAATAAAAAATGGAGCACAAAATATGAAAAATGAACATGATTTTTTCAGAAGTTCCAAATTGCTTCGTCTATGCTTCCACCATTTGCCCGGGTCAGCTCATCTCACAAGATGCCGCCACCCAGAACACAACTGTCTTCCGAAATCCGACAGAGGCAGAAAACCAAGCAGCTCATCCTCATCCTGACATGCGACGATCGCGTCAGCCCCGGGAAGCGTACATTCCGTACCGAATCGAGATGGCCCAGTGTGTGCGGTGCGACGGCGAAAGGAACCGTGCAGCCCGTACGCAGACAACCGAATTTACCCTGATCAGTCACGGTCACGCAATTACGACTACCCGGGCCCCGATTTGTGGACGGGGTGGCAGCCCGCAAATCCATTCGAATCGAATTAAGATTTCATCATGCCTTCTTGCTCGAGGGATGCCTTTGTACCGAACGGGGGTTTCGATTCGATTTTTCGCCTCCCATGTGTTTGTGTATGTGTGTGTATGTGTGTGTATGCATCAAACGCAGCGGGTCGCCAGCATGCAACACATGCAACCAAACTACATTGTGCGATGGACACCTCTCGAGTTGATACGGAGCGTGGTTTTCCCATAGGTTTGGAGCGTTGATTTTTGTTTTCGAACCCGAGCTTTGTCTTGAAGCATGTCATGTTGTGGTATTGGGGCACAGGCCGGGTAAAGGAAGCCCTTTGGGGTTGTTTTTTTGTTTTTTGGGCGTTCCAATGCGCACATTATCAGGAGAGCGTTATCGAGCGACGCACGGGCGATGAAAGTGACTCAGCAGGGGGTGTTTTGTGCATGACGAAAACCTCTTAACCTGAGCGCGGTAATGAAGCAGGCAGCACTGATGATTGCTTGGGGTGGTTTGTAATCCACTGTCTTGATTGGGGATAAAAGGCATACATGAAAAGTTTAGCGGAAAGCAACCAGCAAGAGAGATTTGCTCTTGTATCGAAAGTAATGCGTTTGTACTTTTCAAATATGCATTTTTGATAAAACCAAATAAGGTATGGAATCGTTTATTTCGGATCGATATTAATCTTACTATTTAAACATCTGCTCGGAAAACTTAATCCCCCTACCAAAAGACTTACTCAGTATTCTTTTATAATGATAATTAAATAGTCCACCAATCAACATCGCAGTCTCCATAAATCACATCACAATACAGCGCACATCATTAAATTTTCACCCAAGTGTCCAAGATCGCACCGATAAGAGCACCGCTGCCGACTGCCGGTTAACGATGCTCAATTTCACATTTTTCACACCTTCTGTTATCGCCGCGTCTTGCTTCATGCTCATTTGCATCCGTGCAGCCATGACCCTTTTTGCGGGCTTTGTATCCCGCTGTTCAAATAATCAACTCGCTAAATATCACCGATTTTTATGGCGGCCTTTTCGCTTTCGGGACATGTTCTAGTCCCGCGGGTTTGCACGGTAGCAGATGTGACGGTGGCAAATCGGCACCGTTCGCGTTCGCCGTGCAAGGATGCGCTTGCAAACACGCCCCTTTTTGCGCTTTACGTACGGCAAGGGCGCTACTCGAGATCGCGAACATGGCGCTTGCGTACTCGCGCCGAAGATGGTTAGAAGCGTTGCGCTCGAAACACGCGAACGCTAGTCGACTAGCGTACTGTGCCAAATAAAAGGCCACCGTAGCGTGGGCTAGAACTGAGCGCTTTCGCACACCGGGCGAGAAATTAAATCATTCACCAGTGTCAAAGTTTCACCGCGGCGATCATCCTCGCGACACTAGAGCCCCGCACGTCCCAGATGAGTGTTCCCAATCGAAAACGGGTTGAGCAGTTAAAACCGAAACCGAGCACATTAAAATCCACTAAAACACGGCGCTCGAAAATGATCGTGAAAATGTGAGTGATTTTTTTTTCCTTATTTGCTTTGCGCTCGCTTGATGTGTCGCCTTGCTTAAGGAACTGTTGCGCGTGGGTTCCGCCGTCATCTTCGCCAAAAAATATGGAGATTTGCGATAAGCCATCCGGCTCGCCGCAGCGGTGGTCGGGTCGGGAAGTGTGTTTGTGTGTGTATGTATCAGTGCCGTGCTGATGTGGCTCTAATCTAACGTGCCGATTCGAACAAAATCTCGTCGGTAGATCATAAAAAATAACACACGCTCGGTGGACAGATAAGCCTTTGATGGACCGGACCGGCTGAATGCAGAAACCGGTGAAACGTTCCATACTGCACCAAGCGCTAAGGGTGTTGGATGAGGCGTGCGTGAGTGGTGCGTAAAGGCAACACAACGATTGAGGTGTCCTCCTACTTCTCCCGATCTTCCTGTGCTGCTCGTAGGATGATTATGATGCTGAGCACTTATGGTTAGTTGTGACATGAACGTGTTAGCCAACACCTCCGCGGGGTCGGGTTTTCGCTCTACCACATCATTCGGTTCTCGCACACGAAATGATTTCCCCACTAAACAGTCCATTTCTTTCCTCTCTCCCTCCGTTCCGTTCGCCACAGGTGCTCCCCATTTGCTATCGCGAGTGGCAACCTCCCCGGTCCCATCGGCGGTCCCATCCGCAGATTCATCGAGTCTGACGACCGAACGGAGTCCCCAGACGCCCGGTCGCAGTGGTCCCGCAGGTTCCGCCTCCGGTACCAGTGACCATCCCAACGACAGTCTGCGCAAAGCAGCAGCAGCAGCAGCAGCAGCCGCGGATAGTAGTAGCAGCTCAGCGACCAGCATGTTACTGCTGCAGACACAGGTGAGTCACTTATAAACGTGCTATAAAGTTAAGAAATACTATAGTTTATTAGTGATTTCGGAATTTGGAATGGAAATTTACAAACACCGAGAAGGCCTGCTAGAAAACTATTTGTTTAGAATTTTTCCCACGATAAACTATGAATATTCTAATGTCAAAACCTATGAAAAAATATTCTAATACTACATGGTTCGAAGCTATTTTAAAATTGGAAGAAAAACAAGATTCATACTGAATAAAAAAACACATATTTTCTTAACAGGAGCTGTAGGATGACTTTATTTTGCTTCTTACTTTCAAAGAGCTGTTTCAAAGAGCTTTTGTGTGACACCTACCGGAGCACCAAATTTGGATAATAATATCATCCTCCTCCAGAAATGGCTTTATTGTCGTACCCATCGCCTTCTAGGTACACTCTTTTACGATCCTCATATTGTTTACGAAGGGCAGCAGCTCAAGGCTGCCAAATATTCTGATGAGTTCTCTATTTCCACTTAGCTTTAGACATTTATTCAGTTCTTCTTAGTTATAACCAAGCCAAGCCATACTAAAAGGCTACAAAATCTCTACAAAACCCAGCTGGTAAGGCGTATCGATTTCAAAACAAACTCATTAGTCCCGTGGCCTCACCAGCACCTAATGGATCGTTCTCCGAGTGTTTTGTGTTAGATTTATCAACCAGGTGGTGAAAGACGTTTCTTTACGTTTCTACCCTCCCTGCAGAAGCGATCTTCAGATAAAAACATCAATATTTCACTCGCTCAGGCCCCCTCAAAAGCAGCGCTTCGCGCACTAGGGAGAGATGGGTTTGAAATTGAAAATAAAACGAACAAAAAAAAAACACACACACACACACATACTATAGCCTTCGAGCCGATCACCGATCATCTGATAAGAACGACTCTTTCACTCGCATGAAAACCCCCTCCCTTTTCAAAATCCAATCCCGACTTCAGCAAACGGACAGCGCTATCGGGGATGTGTGTATGTGTGCACACTCCGTTCCCTTTCGATTGCCACCCGCCGATAAGGCGGTTTCGTCCTCACCACCATTAAAAACTGTCACCCGTTCGACGCCGCTCCACTCCGGCCAGCGATCGGTTATCCCGTCATAATCTGTCAGTCGCGCCGGTCGGCGGAGTGAAAAATATGACACAAAATTTTCTACTTTTCACCCAGAAAATGAGCGTCCCCAGCCCGGGTCCGGTGCACTCCCTGCGCCTTTGCGATCGTCGCAGCAATCGATCGCAGCGATCGAAGATTGCAAAAATTGTCGATACGCGGGCCGCGCGCTCGCTCGCCGTTCGCCGTAATGATCGCGATAATGATGATGATTATGACGAACGATCCGCACAAAAGGATACCGTCAAGTGCACGCGCAGGAGTCGCTTCTGACGATCGAAACACATCGCGACCCCTCGTGCGCGACACGGGACCATGCTGGTAACAAACGAAAAAATAAAAAAAGCTGACTGGAGACACTTCCCGAACGGGAACGGAGGCCACGAACCCGAAACCGTTCAATAAATCACGAATTCGACAGCTTTCTCCTGTGGTGTTTTTCGTTTCGGTGTGTTTTTTTTTTCGTTTCCACGTATGTTGTCACGGGACATGCTGCAAGGTTGCTAGCTGCACCGGCAAACTACCGGCAGTCGACCCTTCGTGCTGCGACTGTGTGCATTCCGGTGCATGCGGCGTGTCCCCGTCGGGCTGATAACTGTTTTGGCCTTTTGTTCGATGCCATCCGATTGGCATCCGCTGGCAGGCTCTCCGGGCGAGTCTCCAGGCACTTGGGTGACGGATTGTTTTTGTCTGAGTGTGGCGAGATTTAATCACCCCGGGGGGGACCGATCGGTCCCGCTGCTCTGGGGCGTTCACACACATCCACCCGACACCTTTGGCACGACGACACGTGACCGCGAGTCGAGCGTCGATTGATTGAGGCAATTAATTTAGACAAGAAATTTTAATATTATCTTGACAACTTTATTAAACATTTTTAAAACTATTTCCTAAATCAGTAAATGCTGCCATCTGGAGAGAGGACCATGGTTTTGGTCCAACTAAATAACCATGTAAGGTTCACCTAACTAGCTCGCAAATCGCAGCAGCAGCTGTGACCGTTGCGTTCCACGCGTTGCCTTTATCCCTTTTCCCTCCGCAAACGAGCAATCGCACACGAGGCGTCCCGCTGTGAGTGGGCTCGTTCTGCTCGCTCACCCTTATCGCGCTCGAATCGCTTTCTCATAAGACACTCCGGCGGTGAATCGCTGTTCGTTTGCTTTCAGGGGCTTTTATTGTTTGTTGTTAGCCATTTACTCGAATTGAGCTGGAATTGAAGCCAGCTTGGTCAGTCTTGGTGCGGCACCAGGTGGGAATTCGGAGATAGGAATCTATGTTTGAACGTGTAATAAAGTGTCAGAAAATTCATTTTGATTCATTTTATTTTATTTTTTATTCATTTGTAAGAATTGTTCCAGTTTGATTTTTTTTCAGTTTGATCCGTTTGAATGCGCCTTTGTCATTCAATATGTTGTTTTATTCCGATCACTATAATCCCATCTTTCCGGAAAGTGGGCACGGTATCGTCACATAATCCTCAAACCAGTATCGTTTAGCAATCATATATTTACGGCTTATATTTTCCTAACCTAAAGCATCCCAAACAAACACCACCCGCAGCGCGTTGCATCTCGTGATGCAACACAAATTTCGCTAAAAACCTTTTGCCGACTTTCTCCGAATGGCTCCGAAATTTGAATATCGCATCTTCCTGGTTTTCGATTTGGATATTTCGCGCGAGCGTGTGTGCTTGTTATCGAAACCGAAATAGATTAAAAAAAAAAGCCGCGTTTGCGCTTTCCCGTCCCGGTATATTCACTTTTTTGTTGTCTATTTCGCACACGGGAAACACTGGGCCGTCGTTTGTGGAGGATGGTGGAGATGGGAATGCTTCTGCCATTATCGACACGATCAACGATGCGCCGGGTCGAAACGGGGCGTTCGTTACCGGTACACCCTAGATCGGTGCCAAGGTGGATAGTTGTTGTGCGACGATTGCATCTTACCACCCGCTGGCAGAGCGCGAACCGTCCGTCCAAGGGGGGTGGGAAGTGGAAGTCCTTTCTTCTCGTGTGCGCGAAGAGTTTGTTTTGCGATTGTCACGGATTCAAATTTAATATAATCAGATAAGGCGGATGGCGGTTCGGGATGGAAGAGAGAAAAAAAATAAACCGAAAAGAAAGGTTCTTTTATTCCCCGAGCCCGCGAAGCGTTGCGCGCTTTGGCCTATCCGTTCTATGACCCCCGTTGGTGAGCAAGGGTACAATGTAGCAAATAACGATCGGTTTCCCAGATTTTCTGATCCCCACCGTCTCCGGACTTCGATTGTGACTTTCGCGCACCGATCCGCTCCGGCGCGATAAGCCCTGGATCGGGAAGATGCATCGTGAGAAATTAAATCCGGGGCCAAGCTTTTTTTTTATGGTGCATTTTATGCAAACCATTGGCCTCCGTCGAAGCCAAGCGACGCAAGAACATCGCGCCCGGGATGACATTCAACATCAATTCGTCCGACTGCGGCTGAGTCGATGCGATGCGATGTGACATCGCCCGTTCGCGTTTTCGGGATAAATGACTTTCCGTTGACAATGCGCACAAATCGGCACAATCGGAAATTCGATACCACCGGTCGATGCGCGTGAACCACCTCGCAAGGCACACGGATCGAAAAGGGGCAGGGTGGTGAAAGTGAAAGCACCGTCGGAAGATGTGCGACCGGCTTTTACGCGTTTTCGCCGCTCAACGGGGCAATGACGGGGCACCATTTTTAATCGAAGAAGATCAATTTCCACGTTAGTTAGTTCGGGGATGGCGTTGCGACGATCGCTCCATTCGGGCGGTGAGCATAAAAATTGCGTGGGCGATCAAATATCGGCGCAACAAATCATGGGAAGGTGGGCCATGCGCGCGTGGAAAGTATGGGATCGGTTTTCCCAGCGCGACAGGAAGCTGGCGGAGTAATTGGGTCAAATCCCCGGTCCCCGACGACCCGAGGGCCGAGGCCCATGCAATCCATTAAGCAATTGATTGACTTTTCGGTTTCTGTTGGCCATTGTGGGGGCCACGGGTCGAGGGGAAATCGGTTTTCTATTTTACCGGTTGTGATCGTATCGAGCGGAAGGAAGTGATGATATTAGGCTGGATATCGGTTTCACTTACATAAAGCAGTATGAATTATTTGTTAGCGAAAAATAAAAAAAAATTTAAAAAGCAACACAAATCAAAGTCATTTTATTCACCAACAGAAAAAAAGAAATGGAAGTCATAACAGAGCTCGATTGTAAAGATGACGATTTTTGTCGGACTTCAAATGTAGAATTATATTCTAGGACCAATTAAAAATAACTATACTGACTAGATTATAAATTCTATTATAGCAATAGTAACAATTGAGGACTATTTTTGGAAAACCACATCAGTTTCGCCATTCACAAACTAATTACAATCCACCATAAAGCCATCATACGTATCAGGGAACCCATCCTAAAAAATCAGCAATTTTCTTACTCACGATAGCGTGATTCAATTAAACTCTTCCTTGCAGAACGAATTCGTTTCGCTGGGCAAAATTGTAAGCTTTAAATCACTTTCCACACGCGAAGACCAGAATACTCGCCATAAACGTCCTGTAAGAGCATTCCCTCAGGTTCAAAAATTCGCACACCCTCCCGAAAGCCATCAAACTCTTGAATCGCTTGAATAATTTACTATCGCTCAGTCCCGCTCGAAGCGCGCCGTTTTGCACGAGTTGATTTAATTTTTCATAACCCATCCCAGCAGGACACAGCACAGAACGGGAAAGTCCTTCCAGGCGCGAACAAGTGTGTAAAACACACCCCGCCCCGTCCAATCGGGTGCTGACTTTTGATATTTACGAACCACCAGCGAGAGGGTTGGCTGGTTGGCCAATGGGGAAAGGAAAAAGCAACGGAAAACCACCAGCGGGAAAACGCGAACGCAGCGAGCCGCAACGGTGTTGTAGTAAAATGTCGATCCGGCAATTTTCCTTCAAGCACCGGCGAGCACGCCATCGACCGTGGCAGGCCGAGCCGGCTGGGCTGGGAAACCCCCAAAATAATATCGCAGCGAAAGGGGTCGGGCTGTGCTTTGATGCGAAAAGAGTAATAGTGAAGAAAGAAAAAAAAACTGGCGCGCGCGCGAAACGGCAAACGGCCAAAGCCACGCCTCTTGCATGGTGGAAAAGCGCTACCCCATGGTGCGGTGTTTCCATGGCGAGAGCGAGTGTGTATGTGTAGTTGCGTCTACCATTATGCTTTTCTTATTAATTAACACGCCAATGTTTTCTCTCCTGCTCTCTTTTTTCTCCCGCACTCTCGGCCTTAGGCGTCATCTTTTAGTTCCGTTTCTTCATTTGATTATTTGCTGTCACAATCGCAAAGCCATCATCAGGAGCAGTCCTATCATTCGCATCTGTCGCAGGAGCAGCAACACCAGCAGCATCAGCAGCAGCAGCAGCATCATCATCCACAGCATCCTTCACAGCTAGGACATTCCCAACACGACCAGCATCATCATCATCATCACCATCACCATCATCAGCTCTCGTCCGGGCTCGACAAGTTTGTGGAGCTGTTCAGCTCGACCCAGCCGCACACGCCGGCACCGGAGTCGATCACCACCGAGTCCTACCTAGCGGACCAGACGCAACATTCCAACAGCTCCAGCGACACGCTCGTCGGGCTCGAGGACAATCCGTCCACGTTCGGCGGCTCCAGTGACAGCATCCCGTCGGCACTGCTCAAGGCGTCGTACAAGGAGGAGCTGCCGAGCCCGTTCAGTGTCGGGCACTCGTCGACACGGGCGCCCACGACCGAACCACCGGACACCGATCTGCTTTTCGCCGAGTCATCCTCCACCGAGGAGCTAGGGCTGCTGACACTTCGCTCCAGCAGCGATCCAGTGTTGGCCAGCAGTGCCCGACTCCCGCAGGCACTGGTGCACGCGTCACAGGCACAGGCGGCAGCGGCGCAGGCAGTACCACCTCCACCACCACCACCACAACAACAACCACGTCCCACCACCGGGGTGGATCCGGTAGCAACGGCAGGCAATAGTAGCTCGCTACTGCCCAGCTTCCAGGAGACGTACCCGATCAAGTACAATCAGCTGGCCAACTACGGGCTGAAGATGGACGACGATTGCTTTAAGATGGCTGGCTCACCGCATCATCATCAGGCCGTGACGGCGGCCTACGCGCATCATGGCAACGTTTATGGCCATGGCCATCAGCATCACCACCACCATCACCATCACGGTGGAGCGGGTGGAGTGGTCGGTGCGGTCGGTGGAGTCGTTGGTGCCGGTGGACTTCACCAGAGCCACTACGAGTTCAGCCCACATGCCGGTGGCGGGGCGGGCTCTGGAGCAACCTCTGGGGGTATCACTCAGTACAACAATCCTGCCGGACCTCCAGGAGCTGGTGGGGGCGGTGCTACGGGTGGCAGCTTCTACTCTCCTTCCTACGAGCAGCTTCCAGCGGTAAGCGTGATGAGCGATTTTTTTCGCGATCTCCCCATTCGAAACTCCCGATTAACTCGCGATCTATTTCAACAGAGCTACGGTGGACAGGTGGGAACGCAGGACACGTACTCCTTGCCACCGTTCCCGACCGTGGCCGAGCTGCACGTCACCACGACCTGCCACCGTCGATCGTCCCTCCCGATCCAGCGCTCGGAGTCAACGTCCAGCAGCGAAAGTCCGAAGCCGCCGCGGATCGCGATCTACAACAAGTATTCGGCGCTTCCGAGCGCCTCCAGTTCCGCGTCCAGCTCGCCCGGCTACATGAACAACAACAATCCGAACACGATCAACAACAACGAGGTGGCGGCGGTGGCAGCTGCCGCCGCCGGCAGCGGCCGCCGGCATCGTCGGGGCACCTACTCCAACGCCCGTGTCCGTAGCAGCGCCACCTACCGGAGCGACGACCGTACCACGGGCAACTCCCGCCTCCCAGAGCCCATCGCAGCTGTGCGCCGTGTGTGGCGATACGGCCGCCTGTCAGCACTACGGCGTCCGGACGTGCGAGGGTTGCAAGGGATTCTTCAAGCGCACCGTCCAGAAGGGTTCCAAGTACGTGTGCCTCGCGGACAAAGCGTGCCCGGTGGACAAGCGGCGAAGGAACCGCTGCCAGTTCTGTCGCTTCCAGAAGTGTCTCGCCGTCGGGATGGTGAAGGAGGTCGTCCGCACGGACTCGCTTAAAGGTCGCCGTGGTCGGCTACCGTCCAAGCCGAAGTCACCGCAGGAGTCCCCGCCGAGTCCGCCGGTCTCGATGATCACGGCACTGGTGCGGGCGCACGTCGACACCACGCCCGATCTCGCCAGCCTCGACTACAGCCAGTACCGGGAACCGGGCCAGAACGAGCCGATCATCACCGAGGCGGAGAAGGTGCAGCAGTTCTACAATCTGCTCACCACGTCGGTGGACGTGATCAAACACTTCGCCGACAAGCTGCCCGGCTACAACGATCTCAGCGTGGAGGATCAGGAGCTGCTGTTCCAGTCGGCTTCGCTGGAGCTGTTCGTGCTGCGGCTTTCGTACCGGGCGCGAAGTGACGACACGAAGATGACGTTCTGCAACGGCGTTGTCCTGCACCGTCACCAGTGCCAGCGCTCGTTCGGCGACTGGTTGAACGCGATCCTCGAGTTTAGCAAGAGTCTGCACGCGATGCAGATCGACATCTCGGCATTCGCATGCCTGTGTGCGCTAACGCTGGTCACTGGTAAGTAAAGGCTGGGGTATTTTGCAACATAAATCATCTAACCGCAGAGATAAAATGATTGATCATCGGCTCCCAAAACCAAAAAGTCCCTTCCAGTGAGTAGAAGGAGAAGGAGAGCAAACATCAATTCCCTATCGGTGTCTCACTCTCTTCCCTTCTGATGCGGCGTATCCAAGTAATCGTATGACATCTCGCGCCTGACCACCGCAAGGCCTACTACGGTTTTGGAATATACCTGTTATTAGCACTCAATTAACATGGAATTAATTACCACGCCTCTAGCGGTGTTGTGTCGGACACCGACTGTGACAAGATAATTAATATTCTACCGGGCAACAACACCGGATCGCCGGATCGTTCGGCTTCG
>JXXA01007038.1:0-14152 GCA_000956255.1 Anopheles punctulatus
CGTACACACAACCGGTAGCAATGCGCGGGCGGCAAACACGACATGCTCGGCTCGGAGAAGGGTGGTGTTCAGGGGGTGGGTATAATAGTTAGCGGAAGGGCGGCCTGACGACGCGCCAAACAACACAACGGCGGACTGCACAACTTTTGACCGAATGACGCAAGTGGAACCTTCCTCGGGAAAGATAAATGATAATGATTATGGTCAAATAAAACTGTGTGATTCATGTCCGCATCAGCAACGGCTGGTGGAGGGAGAGGCGGCAGCGATCCACGTTCTGTTTCTTTCTCCCTTTCTGTCCATCTCTCTCTCTCCTTTATCGCTCTCCTTTTCACACCCAAGCACACAAAGCTTGGATTTTTCCGGCGCGTTTTCACTCGAAAGCACGGATCCAAACAAAGGTTAAGGGTTGCCAAGGTCTGACACTCGAACCCGGGTGGCATAAACTGGGAAGAAAATCGGTGCACCAAGCCACACACACGCACGCACACGCGCGCACACACAGGAATTTCACCGGTTGCCGCATCTCGTAGCAGTAACAGCGTTAACGCTAGTGTTCTCTTTCCCACAGCCTCCACAGAAGCTCCTGGATGGCTGGAGCGCTCTGTTTCCCTCGCACGCGTTCGGCCCGCCCTCACGCTGTCCTTGTCTGGCGCCGATGACGCAAATCGCGTCCGGCTTTTGCCCGCTGCTTGCTGGAGATCCTTACCGCAGAGCGTTATCCTTGGGCTGTTACCCCTCTGCACGCTCGTACCGAGCCCACTCCTGCGTTGATTATCAGTCCGACGGACCGGCCTTCTTTGATTCTTCTCACACACACACACACACACACACCCTCCCGAGTCGTTCCATCGCCTGCTCCGTACGGCTGGGAAGAAGTTAGTGCGTCAAAAAACTTACCCCCCCACCCGGTTGTGGAGAACCGCTGGGGGAAGCATTTATTATCGCGCTGCTCCATACCATCGCCGTCCGTTCGGAGTCTACTTGGTGGCAAATCTTGGGAGCCTTTCTGTTGTGTTGTATCTTATAAATTTTTACCTTTCTACCTTTTCTATTCTTAGCTTGCCGGCCGGTTGTGCCTCCCATTAGCTGCGGGAAGCCTAATTTGAAGCAAGGATGATCGGCCAGGTGAAAGTGACGTTGGCGGCGGCGGCGGTGTTGGCCTGCAGCCTGTTGACCGTTGGGGAGGCCCTTCCGAGTAGTAGCAGCGGTAGCAGCGATGGCAGCAGTGGCAGCAGCAGCAACAGTTTCCCCGTCTTTGGCACTAAACGATACGCGCGCTCCAACCTACTGCCGTCGAGCGAGTACGGTGGGCAGGGTCTTTCGCTTCCCGTGTACCATATGCCGAACGCCCGGTACTACGATGCGCCCTTGCCGCCACAGTACTTCCCGTACGCGCCGTACCCGCAGCCATCCAGCAGTGACTACTACGATGACGCCGGCTACTATGGTGACACCGGCAAGAGCTACTACTATCTGCCCCAGCAAGCGTCACCGCACCGGAGGTACCAGCGCAACAACGAACGCTACACCTCGTACGGACTGCCGACGTACCGGGGCGAGTACAAACCGACCCCTTACTACTACGCGCACGGCCCCAGCTACAGCTACTCGGACGATCACGAGTCGAGCAATCCGCTGGACGATCTGCACGAGGAGATGCTGCAGGAGGATGAGCGGGAGCGGGCGCGCGATTACTACCCGGTCGGGCAGGAGCAGTGGTACGAGAGCCCGTCGCGCCCGGATTCGGCCTTCCTGCGCAACCTGATCCTCTACAACAGTCAGCTGCAGAACTTTGGCGGTGGGCGTGGCCGCCAGCTGCCACCGCTGGACGCTTCCAACGAGGACGACTTCGAGGAGTACGACGACACCGAGCCGGACTACGAGTACGATTCCGGGCCGCTCGCTGACACGCGCTCCGGTTACGGTAGCTACTTCGGCAATGGCTACCCGGGAGATGTCGCACCTGCCCCTTACATCCCGAGTGGCGTCGGCTCTACCGGCGGACGAATGAACGCGTTCAGCAAGTTGAACAGCTTCCGCAACAGCATGGCGAAGAATCAGATCGACGAAGACGATGAGGAGGTGCAGGAGCTGAAGTCGTTGATCCACCAGCAGAAGAGCAGCCAGCGGCTCCCGCCGATGTTGATGGACAAGATGGCTCCGTTTGTGCTGAAGCAGCAGCAGCAGCAGAAGCACCAGCCTCAGCAATATCCGCCGGTACCGGTTGCCTCCCAGAAGCCTCAACATCAGCCACAGCAGCAGCAGCAGCAACAGCTACAGCAAGTCCATCAGAGACAATCCAAACAGCAACTTCAGCAGCTTCAGCCACATCAGCAAGCAATGCAGCTTCAGCAGGAACAGCAGCTTCTGCTACAGCAACAGCAGCGGCAACAGCAACAGCTGCAGGCCCAACAGCAGCTGCAAAAGGAACAGAAGCAGCAGCAACTCCTTCGCACCCTCTCCTCCGACTACCAGCCGGCGTACGAGGCGGACAACTGGCAGAAGGATAGCCCCAGCTACAACGCGTACGACTACGATGCGGACGAGTACGACGATTCCTGGAGCCACTGGGACCGCAAGCGCAACGTGCAGCCGAAGAAGGCTACCTTCGCCGCCACCGGCACCACCAGCGGCGCAACGAAATCGATGACGACGTCGACGACGAAGAAACCGGCGAAGGTGGCGATCGTCACCTCCAGCACCACGGTGGCGCCCGCCGTCACATCGAAGACGGGCAACGGCCAGAAGGAGGTCGTCCTGCCAAGACCCACCAACCCACGGAACCTGTTCGCCGCGAACCTTATCCACGCAGTGGACGAAACCAGAATGCAGCTGGGGCAACCGAAGGCGGACGAAAATTCCGTCCACCAGGAGCCCAAATCCAGCAAGATCTACGATGCACTCAAGGCAATGATTCACATGCGACAGGATGTGGAGGTAAGGTTTTTTTTTTATTTTCTACACAACAGTTGTCAAATCAACGAAACAAAAGAAAAAAGACTCGCATACATTAGGCATATTTGGACAAAACAAAGAATCGAAAACTGTCATTTGACTTACAAATAAACAAACAAATTGACTTGTCAGAATCACTATCATTAACTCACCGGCATATACTAATCGCTCTTTCCTACTCATTCGTTCTCTTCCACTCTCGCATCGCAGAAGGCCGACCTTCGTCAGCAGCTCGAACATCAAAAGCAGCTGGCGCACATCCACAAACGATTCGTTTCGAACGAGGAATCACTCGTACAGCAGCTGGACGGTCTGAAGCGATCGGCTTAGATCACGGGCACTGCATTAACTCGCGCACCGGCCGCGTTTATAGAAGTGAGTTATTTTTCTTGAACTTCTCCAAATACGGGCTCTTCAATTTCCGATCGACAACATTCCTTCCCGAAGAAAAAAACCTACTGCTCAAACCTTCGTCAATAGAGAAACGCGATCTTTTTTTTTTGTTTACAAAACCACTACAACAGAAACCAACTGCATCGAATGTAAAATTATCCAGTGGTAAATGGTGCAAGGAGAGTAACGGATGTAAACAAAACTAAACAACAGTAGCAACAAACAAAAAAAAAGAACACACTGAAGATTGAGACTGAACTCTTGTACATAGCAAAAGGCGTAGTAACACTATACAGGCTGCCAAACAGCCAAATATACCAAGTTCGCCAAGCGAACGCAGCCCACGGCGATGAAGGGGTTTAAGGGAACTATAGTCTTGTTATACATTTATACATTGCCGCATTGTGATTGAAAGCTGTGGGGCTAAGCAGAGAGCGAGGGAAAGGGATGGAAAGAGTATTAACAAACAAACAAAAGAGAAAAAAACCGCGTTATAAAGTCCCTATCTGGGGCTACTTTTTTGTTTACCTTCCTAAACTGCTGCCGGTGCGTCCTCGAGGACGGAGAGAAAGGGTGTTTAGGGAAAAAAGTGACCATACCACTGCGTGATCCCCAGCGGCAGTAACTGTGTGAGTTGGGATTAACAGTGTCCCTTGGGGCGCGGACTGGGATCGTTACTTTTGAGATTATCTTTCGTTTGCTTCTTCTTCTGTTTTTGTCGTTCTTTTGTGCTTTCGTGCTTTGTTTGAGTTTTGTTTTCGGTTCGTTTTATCCCATTTTGCGTTCATTTGCCAGGCGAACGGTCAAACAACACATGTCAATTTGCCGATACGTTTCCCGGCTGCTCGCCTGCCTTGATGGTGTGCGCGGGCAGCTACGGCGTTTTGCGTTCGATTGGTTCGTTACCGGAGCGACCGGAAAAGCTCAAAGATCACTCTGACAGAGATCAGAGACAGAGAGGTGAGCGAAAGAAAGAGAAAGCCGGAGAGAGAGAGAGAGAGAGTTAGAAAAGAGGAGAACAAAAGTATGTGCAAAAAGGCTTCGATCACAAAATATATCCCTTTTCTTTTTGCAGCAGGCACCCATTTTTATCGTGCTGTGAACTGTAAAATAAAGCAAACACAGTTGAAGAGTTAAGAGGCTGACGCTCCTGTCCCGGGCCCCGGGGCGGAGTAGAGTGCAAACTCTCGTATATCAGGCAAATGGTAACAAACATTGACGACGGTGGAAAGTAATAGGAAGGGCCAAAATATACATATATATAAGACCCTTAAAGGCGCAAAGATAAACAAAGTGGAAAGTGGAAGACACTTTGAACTGAGCAGCAAAAAGAAAAAAACGTAACATGAAACACAAAAATTAAAAACAAAACACACTTTCTAAATGCAAGGTAGCGGAAAGTAAAACAAACCCCAAATAAAATAACAGAATAAAAAACAACAACAGCAACGGACACCGATCCGTACCCGCGTACCGTACGGAAGGATGGCGCGCACACATTCATTTGTGGCAGAAGTCCCTTCCAAATGGCAGCTAGCACCCCTCCACCTCTAAGTAAACAGACTGCGGGTGCTCCAAAGTCGACTGAATCCACACACACACACACGGAGGGGAGCATCATCACCTCTAATCCGTTCATTCCGTGCCGTTCCGTTTGCACAGACGATTAAGGCGGATGGTTTGAGGTGGTGAAAAAATGCCACCCCAAGTGTGTGTGTGTGTGTGTGTTTGCATGTCCAGTCGTGTCGAGGATGTGGGTTAAACCGGGTCAAATAAGGGACGTACGGGCGTGGTATATTAGATAATATAAAATGAAAGTATCAAAAATGGTATAAGTAACTAACAAAGCAACAGCAACTAACTAACCGGTCTACTTATCGATGTTTAAGAAACACACACTCACACAGAGAGAAAGCGAGACGACCACACGCTCCCATTGCCAATGGTGTGGAAGACTATTTTTTTAATCGCCTATAAGGCGTACCTTTTGCGTTTCAAATACACACATAAACTCACCCAAAAGCACCGGAAGACTTCGCAAGACTCAATGGGAGCGGGAGCGAGAGGCAGAGAGTGCAAAAGGGCGAGAAAAAATGGTCATTTATTTACACAATTTTAACCCGCTTTCATATTACCCAACATCATGTACATTTTACAACACCTTCCAGCGGGAACCGGCAAATAACGTGTTAATAAAGAGCTAATGAATCGCCGTTGCTGTGCCGATTGCATACCTTTCCGGTACAACAATGTCAACAATTCAGCCCGATGGGTAGGCAAAGTTGAAGCGATCGACAGACGATCGACGCTCTATTAAGAAATTATTTGTTGTGTCCTTTCAAGACATTCCCGATCGCCTGTACAGATGTAAATAGTGTCTAAGAGAAAGATAAACAAACAAACACACTACGAAACATAAGGAACAAGAGCTTTTCAAAATCGCTTTCCCATTCGGCAGACTATATCAGCGCATACTGCATACTTTCGGGCGTAAAACAAACGATCTTTTGTTCAAGCCTGATTTTTTATGCAGCCCGTCATTTTGTCTTCTGCTAGCTATCGTTTGCATTGCTCTTGGCTTCTTCCAAACTCTTTTCTCCTGCTCAAACGTTCAAATTGTAAATAGTATATAGAAAAAACAACACATACACACGTACATATATATATATATAGATATGTGTATGCAAGCAAGCCTTATTCGTCTTGGGTACCTTAATCAACAATGATCAGCAAACTATCAGCAGCTTTATAACTAGGCTTACGGCCGCGTGCACTAATTAAGAGAAGCACATACTCACATCCACACAGCTCCGAGAGCTTTCCACACCGGAGCGTCACAGTTTCCCTGCAACATCACGCGGCACATTTGCGTTTTTCGGCACGCTCAAAACCAAAACCAAACCCGTGCATAACGTAAAACCAACACAACAGAGAACATGGACTGCATGTAGCTATTAACAAATCTATGAAACAAAGCTATGTTTTAAGCGCCTGGCTACGGTGTGTTTGTGTGTGTGTGTGTGTGTGAACGTAAGAAAGCTGAAAGCAAAAGGCATGATGGGGAAGGGGAGTAATGGGAGCATAAAACTGGTTAAAAATAAAATGCGCGTGTGACTCTATTTTCCACGCAAAGGGTAACGATAACGATAACGATCTTCCCGTACTCATCGGCTCCTAGTGGGCGTCCGTTTTTTTTTCACCTCCAGTGTAGGCCATGAAGGATTCATTTTTTTTTTGGTTCATGCTAAATTTCATTTTCTGCCATCCTCATGGACGTCCTCTGGTGGAAGGGCAAATTACACCTTCACTTTCAGCACGCACACCGTGTTGCTGCTGGTTGTGGGGTTTATTTAACTCCTCGTTCTTTCTTCCTAATATCGCTTCTATCGGATCACTTGTGTGCTTAATCGACGGTACGGAAATAACCAGCAATACCAGAAATAGTTCAATTATTCGCTTTCTTTTCTGCGCTCGCTCTCTTTCGCTCATGCACTATTCCCCACGGTCTCACGAAATACGACGGGGTCATGCAAGAGTTACTAGATAAGTGATAGGAGCAGTCAAACTATCAGAGCACGACACGACTCCAAACGTTCGGTTTATATTTAGCTAAAACCCAAGCAACCCGAAATAGCAAGTTGGGCAATAATTTGGAGCGATTGAATCGAATGGAAAGAGAGGCAAAGATGTGAGGGGCACGGGAATAAGTGGACGAATTTATGTAAATTTTAAACATATTCCCCACTCCTCTCTCCTCCCTCCCCTTTTGCGGAGCATGATCGAATAGTTTTGGGGTACTTTAGTACCACGACAACCACCAATAGGACGGGAATGCCGAAAAGCGAAAGAAAACCCCTTAAAAACCAGCGCAAATTGCTGTCGCACATGAACACGCCAAGGGACACGCATCCGGTCCTCCCATCGGGCAGGGTGGAAAAGGGAGGAGGGGGGGGCAGGCTCATGCGGTGAGAAGTAATGGCGTCCAGACGCGCGACCCACCAACACACGCAAAGATCGGCAGCAAATCTCTCCCGCTGGAAGCCGTTCCAGTGAGCGAAGAATAGAACCGGGAATAGGTTTCTTGTTCGCGATCGAACCCTCGGCAGCGCCATCATGGCAGACTGCCAAACGGTGTGGTACATTCACCCCTGGCGCACACACGCACGCACGCACGCACGCACGTCGTCGACGCTCGGACCAGGGATGACATACAGGAACCACATCCCTGCGTTCCCAACGCACCGACGGCGTTCGATTACGGTTCGATCGCAACCACGAACCTATTCCGGGGTTGAAAAGGCCGAACGCAACAAAGAAAAAAGTAATAATAAAAGAAACTAACCCAAAAAAGGATATTTGCACCGGTAAGGGCACCTTAATGAGATTTGGAAAATCAACAACGGTGAGGAAATTGTGCCCGTGTGCGATTAGCGTCATGTCCCTTGGTGGGATATATTCGACCCCATCCCCATCCTCAAGGGAACCTTTTTTCCCGGACAAACGCTCGGGAAGCGATCAGGATACCGTAGCAAAATCGAATTGAAAAGTGGTTTTTTGCTTTTTATTTTGCTCCACAAGCACACCGGAAATGGGTTTAAATTTTTTTTTTCTTCTCCTTTGGGTAATGGGAGCAACAAAAAAAAACGGAACACTGGCACAGAACGGACCGACAACTCATACACACAAATTTGACAATAACTATTGAATCGTTTTTTAAACATGCAAAACTATTCGTCATTAGGTAGTACTGGGCGCGGGGGGAAGGGGGAGACGAGTGTGACTGTTTATGTATGTATGTATGAGAAGGAAAAACAGACAGCACCGAGTGGCGAGAAAGCTGTGTTAGGGTGGAAATAGTGGAATGATATACGTGGGAGACTGTTTTTTTTTATTAATCGTTAGCTTATTGTTTAGTGTTTCGCAAATCAGTAACTCGCTTTGTCTTTGTAAACAAGCGTTGTGTTTTTTTTTCTATTATTAGGTACTGTTTTCTGTTTCTTTTTCTCTGTCAGCTAAGTCATTCTTTCGTCACCTTACGCATACTTTTTCTTCGTGATCTTTTTGTTTTGTGCATTAAAACTTTAATCACACCATTAAGCGCAAACTTATCCGCAACGGAATGCTACGACAAAGGGATACTTGAGAAACAGTGCCAATTTTTCTAATAGATGCGCAAACAGATGCTATAAATATGGGATGGATGTCTATTTTTTGTACTTTCCACAATTACCAAGCAAAAGCAACCGTAGATAATCAATGGCGTCTCAAAAAACGGTCTCCAGCGGTGTTAAACAGCAGACAGTTTACATTTGCATGGGCGAAGATTTTGTTCAAGCATCGTCGAAGATGCAAATAAACACAGATACAAACACATTACAATTGCAAACAAACAAAAACAAACATTTTAACAAACTTCAAACACAGCTTGAGTGGTTGCTTGGATGGATGCATCGGTGCGATGGTGTAAGAAATGCAAAGAAATACCAAAGACAAACCCACACACTACTGATATATGAGCACAAATTGGCGAGAACAAATAAGCGATTCGAGAATCAGACATCAAAACCATCCGACATCACTACGGAGCTCAAAGGGGTTGAGTGTTCGACACCCCCTTTCGTGGTTCGACACCCCTGCGGCTTCAGCAGGCGTGAGTGTATGAAATATCCCTATTTTTCTGTCTATATGATGAGAAATATACATTAATAATGTAAAAATAAAAAAACGTCACACACAAACGCAAGATACAAAACAACACATAAAAAATGGGAGCTAATATACGTTTTAAGCAACATCAGTCGGGAGGATTACCTAAAACCCTAAACCAAAACCAAACACACGTAGACAATGAAATCTTGCTGGTGATAATAATAATAATAATGCTGTTGCAAAAATGGAATGGAATTCACTGTACCGGCGGGTGCGTCCCGCCCGTCAGCCTGTGTTAGTCGCGAGTTTGACAGTAAAACGTTTCCGAGAATGTCATGCTTTCAATTGCAACCGGGAGCATAACCATAGAAAACTGCAAACAAACAAACGAACAAAACAAAACAAATAAGATAAGCCCATAAATTCGACTTCTACTTCCGCAAGCACAGTCAGCACAACCGCAGCAGAATCCGATCGGAATTGTATGTTCTTCGCAAATCTCTACCGACAAGCAGCTACTTAGAAAACATAAAACAAATAATAACCTAACGCAAAGCAAAATACCACAATTCAACAATACAACATTCCAGCAAGACAAATGAAATAAAAGAAGAAGAAAAAACACACACGTATAACAAAGTTTGAACAATCTTAAAATCAAATCGTAACCGCAAATGAGAGATAGATAGCAAACAACGCATACACACGCTCTACAAATGTACATATCCTCTCTATGAAACGATGAAAACTTAACAAAAGAAGAAAAAAAAAACTCAGACAGACACACATTACTTGCATTTAACATTTATACCGTGTGCGTGTAATGCAACGTGCGGCAGGTGAATGTACGCCGATCAGCAGCTTTGTACATAAAATAAACACAAATATATACATATACATATATATTATATACATACGACAGCCGGCATCCATCTGTTGCGTTTCCATTTTGACTCGAGTATTGAAAGAAATTCTTCTTCGGGCGCTTGTTCTTGTTCTGCCGTCGCTTACTTGTTGCTTTGCCGGATCGATCCGAAATGTCAAGTGTCAACCCTGTGCGAAGATTGCGGCGGGTTTAAGGTAAGATAAGAAACTTCACAACGCAGCCCTGTGGATCAAACGAACATGATGACATTTGCCAGATGCTTTCGCTCGGTTCATCGTGGGAAACGAGATATTGGATCAGCTGACCCCTGCAAAGCGGGTCTCGGGACGAGCGTTTGGGAGTGCATGCCGCGACCCACTCGCACCGGTAGGATTTGCGTGCAGGCAAATCTTGAAACGTTCTCCTCATAACACAGCACGAGTTTGTGCAAAAGTGATCGGGGTGCAAAAGTGATGCGTACTTCTACGCTGTCTGTCTCGCTTCACGTTTCCATGGGCTACTATGTTTTTAACGACTTGTGGCGCCCCGTGGCGGCGAACGGTTTGAAGTTTGCTGTTGAGGTTAGGTTGCGCCAAGGGCACAACTTCGCTGGAAGTTTAGAGCAGGGCATATTCGGTCGGTGTTTGCGGGAGTGGCTGTTTAATTTGTCCCTTTGTTATATGACGATGGCGTTAGAAAGTTTCATTATTAATCTTAATTGATGCTTTGATTATTTCAAACAGCTCATGCTGAACTCACAAGCTCGGCGAGAAACTTAATTTACCGCAGATGTTTCATCGATGGACCAAGAAAAAAAATTAAAACAACACAAAAATGCGTTCATCAACTAGCTGCAAAATGCATGAACCATTCCACCACCTACGCAAAACAACTCATTTTCACCTCTTCTAAAACTACCCCACCACCTACAAAACATCACAACTGACAAATCAACTGACTCTAACATAAAAAATGGCTTCTTGAGTGTTTTTATTAAACACTTTATTAAAGAGATTAAACGAATTTATCAGGAAAACTACACACTGCGTAAGTATTGCGCTCTTATTTTTTTTATTTAAAATATTTAAAAAATTGTATTTTACCTGGCAGCTTTATAAACTTTAGCAACCATTTGCATCCAACACCACGAGTAACGTCTTAAGGCTCAACATTAAGATTCCAATCCTGCACGTGTTGTTAGCGCTCGGAACTCGGGCATCTCTTCCAGCATGCAGTCCTTAGCGGTGGAGCCCTTTTTTCTCCATCCCACTGCGCTCCATCACATATCGCCGGCCTTGGCTACGGTTGCGGTAACCGTCCGGAAACCTCCCACCCCCGGGAGAGCAAACGTTCGCAAACGGTACGCGTGGCCGCCACGCTTGTAATATTTCAATCAACTTCACCCTCGCCCAGCCTGCCAGGTCGATTGTGTACGTGACTGCGAGACGTTGTTATCTCATTCGTCCGGTGGCGGCGGATGTTGTGCCTTTGTGCAGTGCCGGGCTCTTGCCGGACAGCGGACGGCGTAGGCGTTGACAGATGGCGATGGATAGAACGGGGCGGACGGAATTCACGCCCACGTGCTCCGAGAAGGACCCCCACCGGAAGCTTCCGTTTGCGCGAGGTGTTTTTAACCATAACCAATCGCTTCGCACAAAGGAAAGAAAAACATAACCACAAGGATGTTGGTCGGGCGTTTTTTTCCCCCCCGTATGCCGCCGGTCGAAGGATGTGCGATTGATTGTTTGCTATTAGTTTTAATACCGTAGAAAAACACTTGTAAGCCATATGGAGCAAAACTGTGTCCGTGTCGCGCAATGCACTGCTTGTTTTCTACGAGACGCCCACCACTGTGGCGAATGGTTTCGCCGAATTCCGGATAATGCACATATCAAATGATTAGGAGCGATTTTCTGAAGAAAAAAATTCTCCCACCCGTACGGTGAACGGTCCGGTTTTTGAACCCCACCTCTTTGGTGGAGTCCAACGACGGAGCGGACAGTTAGCAATCAATCAGTGGAAGTGAGCTATTGATCGCATTAACAGGGCTTTATTTCATGGAACAGACTTTACCACTCACTCAGACGAGAGACGGGCTGGCGGTGAGGAAAAGTGACTCATTATTACCTTCTCGTTCACACTATTCTTGATTTGTTGACAGTTTTATATAAAAAATTTGTGAAACTTTCTTAAAAAAGTGAAGAATCCAAAAACGCTGTATTAAATACTGGTCTATAAATTGTAAATTATTTGTCAGTGAGAAGATAAAACCCATTTAAAAAAAATATTAAATATTGTACAACAATTTTTTTAACGTATTTTAATCAGTTAATTTCATACCATCATGTAATGTCTTGAAGTGTGTAATATTGTGTTTTCTTTAACCTTAATCTTTTATACCAAGGATGGACCATGCACATGTTAAACGTTTTGCTTTTAAATTAAACCTTACAGATTCAGTTAGAACAAATCTCTTATTCTCTTCACTGTCGGACGAGATGAACAGCACACAAACGCTACCGACGAATGATTGCCATCTGGAAGTAGAATTAGGAATGAAAACGCCTTGCTATAATTGTGCCTCTGAGGAGAGAAAAGAAGAATGAGGATAATTGAAACTAATTATCTTCTTGTTGTGGTTTTGATTCTCGTAGTAAAGCTGATAAGTCAATCATTTGTCCATGCCTTGCGTACGTTACCTTGGTTTCACGAGAGAGTTTTTTTTTTGTTTTTGGTGCTCCGTTCCTTGATTTGATGGTACCGGAAATAATAAAATATTAATTGCGTTTTCAAGGAGCGGAGAAAAATTTTTGTGTCCCACGAATTTCCCCTGCCAGAATATGAAATAGAGCAAAAAGGATGAACTTTGTCTTTTAACAAGCAGGATGTTAACGAGAAGAATATTAAGCATATGTTTACCGATGAAACACTTCAAAAAACATAAATTTAATACTATCAAAAGACGCTCAATGTTAACGTTTAGTTCGAATAAATCAAAATTAATTTCCACGAATAAATCCCATCCCTTTGCCGAAATTTACTGAGCAAAATTTACGCTCCGACTTGGGTGAAATTCTTATAAATTTACAGAAAAATCGGCGCGTAAAGTTAAACAGTATCTTTGCCACTCCTACACGCACCAACTGTGGCCTGGGTGGCTTAATTGTTAAGCAGTGATTGGTCAGAACGAAGCAACAGTGGGTGAAATATTGGGAGTGGCGGAAGCAATTTTAAAATCGGAAATATTTACATGTTTCTGTAAGCCATGGAAAACTTCTAGGAAGTAACTAAATTAGTTTTACATTTTGGACATTTGGAATTGGTCACTTTATGGTTAGATAAATTTGGAAGAGCCCAGAGGCCGGAATTATGTGGGTTTCGGAATGTGGGAAAACAGAATTTCCTCATGTGTTGCAATCGAATCGAACGATTTTCATATGAGTTTTAATGCGAAAATAAACATCGTGTTGAAACCTTCCCACGCTTTCGCACTCGATTTTGACACGAGCAGAAAGTATTGCCTTATACAAACTTAACAACATGTGATGTAATTAAAATCGAAAAGTACAAAAGCGTTCATCGAAACTTCTTCCTCTTTTAACAAAACTTCCTTCAACAGGTCTTACGGCTAGCATTCGGATAATTGCCCCCGTGCTAGATGCGGTCGTGTGAAGTTTTTCAGATTGAATCGATCATCGTTTAGCAAGATTTCAGTATACATCACCACTATTTTCAGTCCCCCAAAAACGAAAACGAAACATACTTCGGTGCAACTCTTTACATTTCGATACGCCCCAGCAACAGCTGACCGAACAACCGAACAGGGACCGGCAAACGTTTCCCCTTCACACGCACGAATTTCTTTCCGATTCCGAGAAGTTTCCATGTCGTAATTGGAAATCCACATGAACGCCCGCCCTTTCCCCTCCTCCACCACACTCCACGGGCCGCGCCCCGAAACACCGCGAAGCACCGGGGAGTGATTACCCAAAATGCCGCCCGGCGAAACGTCAATCCACCTCGAATTTATTAAGTCCCACTTGATCCTTTACGAACGTGCTTCTAACTGTGTAACCGCGCGCGTGTGTGTGTGTATGCCCGTGTGCTCATGGGAAGGGTTGGACTTGTGGTGGAGGGATGTATTGACGGAAATTCCTGGGAAACTTTTTGACTTCACCACCGTCCTAGAGTCGATCAAAGTAGACCAACCCTCTGCCGGTGCGAGTGAAATGTGGCACTCAGGGGAAACGGTATCGGGGTGCGAAACCTCCATCTTCCCCTCCCCCC